>DWJK01002473.1:0-14585 GCA_018248815.1 Croniades pieria auraria
AACATTGTTTTGGGTTCTCTTGCGTATATAAAGGCACCCCATTATGAATTTTTAAATATATTTGCCCTGTACAGACAACGATCAGTTACAGTTTTATTATATGTATAGATGTACGTGGGAGTGTATTTTATAGACATATTGGCTTTTGCTAAATATAAACAACGATATTTTTCATATTGCAGTAAACCCCTTGGGGTAAATATTAAATCAATCGTACAACATAACAGTAATAGTATTTTTCTCAGTTCCGTTGAAGATCTACAGCCAACTGTGGGGAGTGAATTCAAAGGAATTTCCTCCTTGAACAAATAAAGCCCATTTTAATTTTCACCCATAAAAATAAAGTAAGGGTCGCGTCTAATGAAACCGCCAAGGATATTTCCGCGATTTGTGTTCGGCCGAGAGTATTATGTGAAAAAGTACATTAAAATCTCTCTTGGTTTTCGCAAGTTTTTATACAAAAATATATTTTTCTCTGTGTTTGAAGAGAGTGGCAAACGAGCTGGCCACAAGTGGCGCTGTGAGCAAAAAATCTGGAATGGAACTGTAATTATGGAAATAGTATCGGTTGTTCTAAACATATGATAAAATTCATTACCAGCTTAACTTACGTATGTTTTTAGGGAAGAATCGACTAGTTGCAGACTTACCCGAGTTCTTCTTCGTGGGCTAGTAATATAATCATGAAATGTTTTATAACAAAAAAATATTTCTTATATGACTATAGCAATACAAATCTACGCTGCGAAGGGGATGCAACCACACTCGAAAAACTGAAACACTATAACAATCGCTCCAAACTAGTAATCGATATGGCTCTGACACTACCCCGAGAGGATCGGATACGTCCATACTTTCTTTACTGTTTGTCTACTAGCTTCATTAAGTTCACAAAGGATGCATATTTCTGTGACCAGCATTAGTATTTGTTTTACATCTGGACACAAAATTATCGTTATAAATCTTTAAATTCTCCACATGATCCAATCGAAACGAAATTTGTTTTTTCCATCAATAATCAGTCTTCACAAAATATATCGCAGTACAATAAGTTTACGTTTCAAAATCGGTCAAGAAACTCGATATATCTCAAGTTTCCATACTTTTTTTACTATTTTCACAAAGTCTTTTATATCAAAGCTGGAGAGTTGACACATTCTGTAACATTTGAAGTTCCTTGTACAATAAGGAATCAGGCATAAATGTTTCGTAAGAGTCCGTTGAACTCTCGGTTCAAGACGGCGTTTCCTTATTCCTTCCAGAAGACGTTTCAATTTATTTTTTATCACGCTTTTTACGAACGTTTTGCGCGTAATTTTCATAATATTTCCATGTTCATTCTTAATGGAGTTGTGATCAAAATAATAAGACCCCAAAAATGTTCATTTCCTGTTCAATGATTTCGTCTTTCGGGATCTGGATTTTAATAAATCTGGCTGTTAACAGTTCTTTATTACTTTACCGATGATTGTACTATGATTACACTTGTAGTAATATTGTAATAAATCACTATGTTGATATTAAGAGTTTAACAAGTAGGAGACCGAAAACGTGATGGTAAAATACCGCCCCAACAGATGTTTGATATGTCCGAAAAGTCGCCAATGGCATACCAACTTTAAAAGCGCATTCTTTTCGCGCCTTTCTATAAGAGCCCCACGTCATACCTTTCCCTCAAATCCACGGATAGAACTATTTCACTAGTGCATATTTAAAATAATATTCAACATAAATACAGAAAATCATTCATGGAAATATCATGGATTCGGTGAATAGTATAAAAATATATACTTTGTAACACTCGATGCTGATGTTCCTGGCTTACATTACTAAGTCAATTACCAGTAGGCTATGTAATGTTGTATTTGTATGTTCCGTGAATAGGCCTGTATATGATTAAATAATCTTCCTACAAAACTTTTGTGTGACTTATTGGGACACGATATCGCATGAAGAAGGACTCCAGTTAAATCTGCACCTATCCGGGTTATCACGAAAAAACAAACTTGAAATAAGTTACATTTAAAAAAGTTCCATATGCGTTTGCTAATAGCAGTGGATAATCTGCCAACACGCACTTGGCCAACGTGGTTGTTAATGGGCTTAACTTTCTCATTCTGAGAAGAGACCCGAGTCCGAATGACAAAAGGGTCGGTAAATAAATAACAATTGGTAGCATCCATTTGCTGCTGCTGCGCTGACATTGATTGCATATTGTAGATAATAATTAATTACCTACCAAGTTTGTGTCACTACGTACAGGATTGCGAGTCTTCAGTTTTGAGAAGTAGTACTTAATAATGATTTTAATACGTTCCACTGACATCGATTTTATTTATATATTTTAAGAACATTGTTATGTACTCATTAACATGAAATACGTATAAATAATTTATCAAGAAATAAATAAGTACCTTCTCGAGCAAGTCTTTCGCGATGATAGCCTCGGGGGATGTTTTAATTCATTTTTATATTGCTCCCGCTCGTGGGCTTCCCTAAAATATTTCTCAGTTCATTCCCAAATTGAGGAACATAATTAATGCCGAGAGAATGAGAGCAGATGCCTGTTTTAAATAACGGGAAAAAATTAGAAATTATTGAAAGTTTTCTCCTTACTGACCGTAAATCCTGTTGTGTTAGGGTATTGCAAACGCTGATCATAATCCTCGCCTGTGATCTTTAGTGACTAATGTTACAGACGTGCTCCAAGATGTTACCAAAATATATCAATTCCGACGATACCTAAAACTATATTGTAACGACTTTATATTCGTAATATTATATTGGTAGGCAATGAAATTTGACTTCAAAGAATAGACAAATTATTTAGATAACACTTAGACTTATTTGCTTTCTAAATGTTAATAATTATCACATATTATAAGTCGGCTGAAATAAAATCGACAGTCTAATTGAGCATATTTGCATGTCTAATCTCCCCCAAACCGTCTTGCGATATGAACGGCTTCCGTTTTTTAATCGAACAAGTTACGTGAGTGATCATCATATCTTAAGTGAATAACAATCGCAGATACGAACTTCGGAAGTAGGCGCATGTTATAGTATGTAAAGTGGGTAAGACGGTATAATCTAGCTAAAAACATATACTTAAAAAAGTTATAGTCAAGCATCTGCTACTGACGCTGAGATCTTGTTTAAACAAAGTGTTTTCAAAGGGATCTTATTTTAAATTAATAAAATTTGGACTTCGAATCTTCACTGGTCAGTGCGGCGGATATTATTAATGCCTTTAAAAGATTTAACCTCAAAGACACAGTCGATATATGGGAGCTATCTGGTACCTACAGCCGCTTGTTCTACTATCGGTATTGTTAGTGCTTTTAACAGTATTTTTTGCCACTGAACTATTAATATTTATTTTATGCGAAACTTTTATATCTTGCCTCTTAAGCGTCACGAATATTTAATCTATTGTTTGATAAACAAATTTGTGATTTTGCAGGAATCAGTCAATTTGCGCGACGGACAAATACCATAAAAAGAAGACATTTCCCCGTTACTGTGATATGTTGTATGAAAACTGCAGACATAATAATGAACGTAAATAATTCACTATACACTGCTTTATGTAGCCACCGTCCTATTATTAAGGAACAGCCTTGTGTCCTCGCCTGCAACAATGGTGCATAGTTTTATTCTTCCTTGCTACTCGAGTTTATGGTTAATTTCAAATCAATTAACATGCGGTTTTAGAGATAACACAGTTATCTAAATTTTTAAACAGCACTAAATTGGTAAATATGTCTCATGATAACAACGACGAATCATTCGTGCTGTGGTCCACAAAGTTACGTCAATAATTTCAGCAAAATTGTATCAAAGTACTAAAGTTAAGGCTGCCTCCACATAGGTACAAAGAATACCAAATTATAAGATATGATTCGTAACCGACATGTTGATGACCACAGCAGACATGATTTACGTCAAATTATTTCGGTTGCCACTTTTTAAAGAAGTATTGTTATTATTATGTAGTAAACATGCTGACCAATTGATGTTAATCTAGAGATACTTGCGGAAGTTGCTCACAATGTATTCCTTAGGACCGTAGGATGTAGCTCACAATATGCAGTATCGCCGTACCACTACTAAAAGCAAGCTGTAAGGGAGCAAGCGTAACGATGCGATAATAATCAAGGGCAACATAATTAGTGGTTGTTAATTTTCAACTCTACCAAATAACACACCACTCAGTATTCGCAATATTCTTAAACAAGTATAAAAAGTTACACACATTAATATACGAGTATACTCATTAACATATAGATTCTATGAAATTAATTTGCGTATATTTGTTATGATAACTAGTATATTTTCCTTCTACATAATCCGGTATAAAACGCACTTAGTAGAGAATTAAAATTATACTCTCCCTATTCATTTGAAGAACGATTGCTTTGCTATAAAACGACTACTTTAATCTCTTTAATAAGATACTATTAATTCAAAAAGATATTTCTAAATACAAATATGAAGCCTTTGATGCTTTCATTTATAAATGCGTTCAACTTTTATTTATAGAGGGTACCGAGAGCCTACCCACAGCTAGACTGGATAAATAGCGTAGAACATTATGAAATTCACTTAATAGTTATGTGAACATTTTATTGACAATACGAACTCTATCTGAGGTTTGGTTTTAAACATTTGCTATTAATTATATCTAAGGCGCTAAGAAATTATTTATTAAGACTCGAGATATCATAGTCCAGTTCCAGCATTAGCTCACGTCAAAAGTTTTGTAGAAGACTCCACAACATTTTTGACAACATTATCCCAAAACAGTCTTGATTAATAAGTGTATCTTATTGTACATATTAAGGACGAAGAATAATTGTTAACCACTTGAATAACCTTTCATATTATTATATACATATGTATATACATACTTATCGCTTAAACAGAATCTACGTAGGGATTTTAATAGCATGCGGTTAGAAATTACATTTTAGGAAAATTTCCATTATTCTAAAAAAAAAAGTAGGTATGACTTAATTTATATAACGACACCTGTAAGACACGAATTGAAAATTGTGCTATAAACGACTTTCCTGAAAAGTTGGAGCAGCCCTTAATAATATAATTCCCCCTTTATATCACACCCCAACTTTATGGATGAAAGCATAATTTACATACATTTTGTATAGCAGTTGTGGATTTAAATGTCTTTTTACGTTTTCAGACTGGCACTATCTACACGACAACAATTGTTAGAACGGATAGTTTTAGTACTTTAAAATCTATGCAATCCTACAAGGGCCTTAACTTAATATCAAGCACTTAATCTAGAAGAGTTTTATAGGAAACATTAGGACAATAATAGAAAAATGTTTGCTGAATACAAAACCAATATTTACTCAATTAATAATAACTTAACAAGGCTAAGGTAATCAATTTAAAGATTAAATATTTAATAAAGTGAGTAAATAAACTAATATAACTAATTTAATGAAATCTTTCTGACGCCAGTAAATTCACAATATACACTAAAAATTACGTTTATTATTGGACACGAAAACCTATGCGCTTCATGGTGCTATTATCATCATTCCATCAGCCTATGTGTGTGCTTTTCATATACACAACATATAAAACTGTTCTACAAACACAGTACATATTAAAACACTGTACATATTTCCCTCGACGACAATTTACAAAATGAAGTTGTTGGTACACAACTCTACATTAAATTTTGAAAACGAGGCGTAACAGATTTTCAAAAACAGTTCCATGGGAGCCATAACACAAATGACGTCAGAGTGATAACCACGTATGTACATACATACTGATATTAACGCTGACGCTGCTGCAGTTAAATGTTTTCGATTTCTGCAAGAGAAGCAGTACTGAGGCTAACGTATTGACATAATTGACAAATATTATTGACAAACGCTATCGATCTATGCTATCTGGGGGATGGTTGTTACTCGCGTTCACAGGATAGAAAGGAAATACACGTTCACAGAAATAGAAAGGAATTCGAAATCCTCGCACACCAAGGGTATGTTCCAGAAGGTCAAGCTCTTGACGAGGGAGTACAAGCCCAAGTCATTGTCCATCGATGACGAAAGAGGAAATACCTTGCTGGAGCCGAACCGCGTACTGGATCGATGGAGAAACTATTGAAAACAACTGTATTGCGTGAACGTGGATGGAATCTCAGAGACCAGAATAAACTACCAAGAGAGGGAACCCGGTATATTGCTACACGAAGTCGAATCGGCCATTATGAGATTAAAGCTAAAAGCAGTTGATGGAGATGAAATCTCAGCGCAGCTCATCAAGCGCTTAAGTACAGAGGCACAAAAATAATCCATGCTGTTTGTCTGAAGATCTGGAGGACTGGTAGAATCCGTCATAGTCCCATTGCACAAAAAGACTCAACCAAGAAGTATGAGAAGTACCGCACTAGCTCTCTGATTTCTCACGCTGGGAAAATTCTTTTGCAAATAATAAATAATAGACTGGCAAACATCATTTGCAGTCAAATTGCGAAGGAACAAGTTGGATTCGTGAAAGGAAGAAGGGCCCGGGAGCAAATATTAAACATGCGGCGGCTCATAGAAAAATGCAGAGAATTTAACATGCCGATGGCACTCGCTTTCTTTGATTACGCCAAGGCCTTCGATTGCAGTAGCTGGCCGACAATGTTTGGGGTTATAAGGGACATGGGTATACCTGACCATCTGGTATTCCTCATTCAAAATCTGTACCTGGGTAGAAAAGCCAAAGTAAGACTGGAAGGCTCATTATCAGAGCCCTTTAATGCTGAGCGTGGGGTAAGGCAAGGACGTGTTCACTCCCCGCAACTGTTCATCCTCGTTGGGGAGCATATCATGCGACGAGTACTAGAAAACTGAGATGGCGTTATTTGTATCAGAGGGAAGCGTCTCAGTAATTTACGTTTTGCCGATGATACGACGCTGATAAGCGCCAATGAAGGCGAGTTGGTAGAAATATTGCGAAGGCTGGAAGTGATAAACGCAGAATATGGATTGAAAATAAATCGGAGCAAGACTAAACTGATGTTCGTCGACAGATCCGGATTTATGCAGAGAACCTATGAGTTGCGTGATCTACACATGTTAACCGAATTCATGTACTTGGAATCCTTAATACGCAGCGACAGGGACTGCGAAAAGGAAGTTGTGCGATAGGCACCGATAGCTAAAATAGCGGTAAAGAGATTGGCGAGGATTTGGAGGAACCGTAACATCCTTCGCAACACAAAAGTGCATCTTATGCGTAATCTGATCTTTTCCATCTTTATGTATGCTTCTAAAACGTGGACTTTAAAAGCCCGATTGAGATATAGGGTGGACGCGTTTGAAATGTGGTGCTGGCGGAAAATGTTGTGCATACAGTGGACTGCGCGGCGCACTAATGCGTCTATCCTATACGAACTAAAAGTAAAGGCTCCTCTCTCAGCAATCTGCCTACGGAGATCACTCCTCTTCTTCGGACAAGTGGCACACCGGGAGCATAATCTAGAAAAGCTCATACTGGTGGGACGCGTGTAGGGTAAAAGACCCAGGGGCGGAGCGCCGATTCTATGATTGGATCCCATCTTGAGAAGCATCGGCTGTGGGACTTAGAGTCCATTCACACAGCCCAATGTAGGAAGGCCTGGAGAGCCCTCACAAGCACTTCGTGGTCGCGACCCTCAGCTATGAGGACACACGATTAAGAATAAGAAATTTATTAAAACATTAATTTAGAATCTGTCTGCCTCGTCGGTCGGGTGGTTGCAAGCGCGACTGCCGACCGGGACGTCCTAGGTTCAAATCCCAGTTCGGGTACTATTGGATTTTTATAATTTTGAATTTTTAGTAGTGGCCCAGACTCTGGATCTGTGCCCGGTGTATGGCAATAGGCTCACCAACTATTCCATGTGACGTAAACGTAACTAGTGAAACATGAGAATGTACTACACTCCTCTGTCTACCCCTTCGGGGATAACAGGCGTGATGTTACGTTTTTTTCAGAACCTACCGGTCTAAGTAAAGCACAGAAACGCTAAAGAATAAAACTCAAGAACACTATTAGTTTAACACAAGTGTTATAAACAGGAAGTGTGTTTATAGTGTACCATAAGTAAGCACTTAATTAAATAAACAAAAATGCATTGCACGTAAATAAAGCCCGTTGTAACAAAATATCAAATTATGTACAAATGATTATTAAATGTCATTGACGAATCTGGCTTTATAAGTGTCACCGTTAAATTAGTTCAACCTACATACTTACGCTTTATTCTATTGATGTTAAATTCTAACATAGATAACACACGAATCTTTTTATATTTCAAAATTTAAAACTATAGTATTCGTGGAGAATCTAAATATTTTATCGTATGAATCACAGTTATAGCTGCATGTAAGCGTAGAAAAATTTAATTATCGATCTGGTTAATTAAATTTGTTTAGATACCGAGCAAAATTAAAAAAAGCACGTTTCAACATACTAGTCACGGGGGAATTTTAAAAATTAGACCGCGACCTTTAACAGTCTGTGCTAAAATATTTTAAGAACATTTATAATCTGTGGTAGACAAGGCAATAAAACGACCAGAATAACATAATGTTAATAGAACTTTTATTTACACAATGCAGAGTACAAAGCTAACATATATGTATATAAAGACGACGACATATCCGAATAACATAAACATGCATAACTTCACACGATGTCAAAAATAACAAATATAACAATGTTATATAACATAGTGAGATTATACAACAATATACATAATAAAGACAATGTACTAAGATACCAACATGTAAACGGAATTCTGGTCTTAAGACATGTCTCAAAACGAGAATTCCTATATTGATATAACTGGTGAAACGCGGGAGTGTACTACACTCCTCTACCTACCCCTTCGGGGATTACAGGCGTGATGTTACGTTACGTTTCTTTGGTCTTAAGACATGTCTCGAGATGAGAGTTACTATATTGATATATTAAATCAAATTTTTGATTTGTCAAGTGAGGAGAACAGTACTAATACACATGAATGAACTTTATAAGAAAACTAACATTGACATATTTGTATGGGAAAACGAAACAATACCGCTTCGTCTTAATCTAAATGTTTTGTGCACACTAATAATAATCTACTTCAGGTTATAAATACGAAATTCGATATAAATATCCAACATAACTTTCACAATATAATGCTGTAACGGTGAAGGATCTTAAGTAAATCTGTAAAGCTTAGAGTTGTCCATAAGGTTCTTAAGGGGTAAGTAGTCTGCCAACCCGCACTAGGACAGTATGGCAGGCTGTGGCCATAAACCGCCTCATTCTGAGGAAAAGACTTGTGTCCAACAGCAGAACGATAAAACTATTGATGATGATGATTAAAATTATATTATCAAACCTTTTCACCTATTGCTCTCTGCATTTCAGAACTCGGATTGTTACTCCCTATTTAATCTGAACAGCAACATTACTTCCACAATCAAACCTTATAAATTGTGAAAGATGTGCCACATTTATACCCTTTGCTTCCTTTTCTAACTGAAACTAATGTAATCCACCCACTGAACGTAAGACGACATAATAAGTACAGGGAATCAAAAATCAAATCTGTTCTTGGCACTTATACACAATTTGTTGTTACTAACGAATTCATTCGCGTGGTAAGATGAGTCATTTTCACGATATATTTCTTCTATTATTTTATCCCTTTTTTGAATAATAAAATAAAAAGTATCGGAAGAGTAAAATAACGAATTATAACAAGATGCTTCAACACTTTCGTGTGAATTCGAATAAATCATAAGGTCTAGATGACATTAAACTGGTAAAACAGAATTCCCAATAGAGTGAACTGATTTTTGCCAACAAAAAAACAAATATAACATTTTAATCTTGACTAAATTTACAATCTTGTAACTTTACAATCCCTTTACAATAATAAAAGTACTTAGAAAATTCACTGCATTTTGTGTGACCCAACTTATGAATAACCTCTCAAGCGTCCGAGAACTTTATCACTCCACGAATTATTTCGGATCACATTCGCACGTGGAACTTGCCCGCTTTTGTCACGTACTTAACGCCTTTGAACGGTTTGTACTTTGCACCGTACATATCAAGGCGACTAACGCGTAAGCCGCTTACCGCCAGCTGCGGTATTGTGAAATGCACGTTGATGCTCGGATTTGCGCCCGTTGTATCCGCACCTGATGTCACCGATACCTAAGAACATATTCATATTTAAACTCAAAGCACTGTGGGGGAACTTCTACACCAACTCATCAGTTGCATCATACCAATACTAGCTAATACAATATTAGACGTTGAAAAAATCTGTTATCACTAAATTAAGTTGATATTTTTCGTAACTTTCTGCTAATAAAGTGTATAATGGTATATACTTCAATGCAGTTTGCATCACGCTATCTGCTAAAAAGGGCATACTCGGGATGTATAATCGTTCGCATGGGCATAAGTCTGTAGTACAAGTAAAAAATAGAATATTGAAACAGAGGTAAGAAACACAAACTAAGCAATAAATCAAGTAAAACATATCCGGTGTTGTCAACTTACAGAACCTCTGATGTTTGGCAGTTTCGGCAACTCAATTCGTCCAATATCCCATAGCAACACTTTGCTGACTGGGTCGTACGAATACTTTCCTTGGTTGGCAGTCAGAGAACAGTTTAATACACATTTGGGCATGCAGATCTCTAACGCTACATCTGGAAATATAAAAAAATTCATTCGATAGTGTGAACAAAATTTTGACGAAATGCCAATTTTATGAAGAAATTACTAAATCGGTAATTACACAAATTTAGATTTACTGAACATCACATTTTTTTATATAAATAAAAATATGGGCCACTATAGAACATATTAAAAAGAATAATTTCTAGTAATATAAAATAAGTAAAAATTAAATAAATTGATACATTACTTTCTAAAACTCTCCCCATTGTCTGTTTTGGTCCAACTGTTAAATCTAATCTACCCTGGTCCCCATTCGTCCGCAACGCGAGACTGTGTCGTACATATATCGGAATAGCCACAACACTCTGTGATCCTATATGATATGACATCAGCCGAAAGTTTCCATCAGGCGGAATAAAGGATAATATTCTTTCAGACTGAAAATTAAAGTACAAAAATTATTCTTCATTAGAAAAAAGATCAAATGCATGTATGTCTGGTAAACAAGCAATGATAGCCTACAACATTGTGGTTTAAATTTTAGCACCTCATTTGTGGGCAATTATACTTTTTTATGTACAACCCAGACGCAGAACAAGTAATTTTGCAAACACAATCATTATAATAACTTCATAACATACAAACAAAAACATAATTATATACTAACTTCCCATCGCTTAAATCTTACACAGGGATGAAATGACACGTCATCAAACAGTCTCGGATTGACAAATGTCAGAGTTAAATCTGGCATTCCACTAAGTTTTATACAGCAATCAATCTGAAATGAAAATCACACAACAATAAATAAACATCTTAATTTTTTTGTTACTAACCCATTTCTTATACACCCAGAGATTAATCTGGGATATTGAGACAGAATGGCAACAGGGTGATTTGATCTTTCATAGTACACAAAGAAAGAAAAATAAAAAATATTAGAGGACAAATTGTGTATTCTATGTGGTCCACATTTTTAACAACTTCTATTTAACAAATCTTGTGCCTCACCAAAAATTTTTAATGCAACAAAATGAGCCATTTACCACCTTAAAAGATCCTATCTCACAATTACTACAAATGTGCAATCGACTTGGTGATAATGTCACTACTGAAAGAAAAATTTCAACATACATATCCTTGTATTTCAGCAGACACTGTAGCACCACTTTTGTCTATTATGGCATCAACCTCTTCAACTACATCAAAGTATGCCTCATTGTTGGCGTATTTCACTCCCGAACGTCGCCATGGAACATTAGAAAGCTGACCGGATGGCAGTGTGGAAGACACACTGAAAGCAAAACACTCTTAATAATGAAGTATTAATTACTTTAGAAAGGCTACAAATTACAAGTAAATTAAAATGAGCAAAATCAGGGTCAGTGAACTGTCAATTGTGCCCAATTTCAATAGGCGCATTTTATCATTATCACATCAGCTTGTCTCAGTCCCTTGCTGGACATAGGTCTCTTCTGCTGACAGAAACTACATGTGGCATGCCAAGAATAGATTGGGCTTAATTGGGCTGATTCTCAATTGGGCACATTTTACAATTATTTAACAACCACAAGTAATTGCTTCTGGTTATAAGCATAGGGCAATAATTCTCAAAGATTTGCATGGCTCTGAAGGCAGGTTAGGAATAACCTATGACCACAATGCTAATCTCTGTTAAATCTTCATAATGGTCTACACTCCAGAACTCCTGTGATGATGATGGTGGTATGTGCTCAACTGTATCACATAAAAAGAAAGAAATGTGATGTATGCATGTGGTTTTTTTAGTAGAGTAATGCATATTCAGTATAGCAATTGTAAGCAAAAACTCTTTTAAAAGAAACCTATATTTGACTGAGACAGACAAATGACGACCATAGAAAAAATAATAATTTTATCTATAAATACATACTTATCACTATAAAAGCTCAATTGTCAACAAATTTTGTAACATAGACCAAATTGTGAATATACATACATATATCATAGTACATATTTTCAGAGTGCTATAGCACAAGCTCTTCAAGAAAAGCAATGAAAAGCTCTCCACCTTTCTGACTTTGAATCTTCAGATGTTGCAAATGTTTGTCATCAGTGGCTTACCAATCATCATAAGGAGATCCTTCTGTCAGTAAATATAATGATATATAAATATTCTGACAGTAATAAAAAACTTACTTAGATTTTCCTGTAACAGTATTAGCTATAGTCCTCAAAATGTTAGGTGGTTTTATGAGCTCCTTCAATATGTTACTCTCTGTTGCCAGAGGAAACCCATTATCCAGCATTTCATCTAAAAGCTAAAACACATATAAATTACCATATTTAATGCTATTGGTGAAGGTTAAGAAAACTGAATTTATAAATACAAATAAATAAAAACTAAATAATGATTTAAATTGAAGTAAATAAAATTATTACCTCATACACAACTACATAGTTTTCTTTAATAATAGTTTCTGTACAATCTGAAAAATAATCCTGAAACAAAAGACTTAATATATTAAAAGCACAATGAGCAAAAGCACTTTGGCCAATGATCAATCACACTTCCCTTATTTATGGCATTATTGACAGCATGTATATTTTTTATAATATGTTATTGTAAGTATCATGTAACAGCTTTTAAATATACTATTTTAAATTTATGACAACAACACAATTGTATTTCCCTGAACATGTAAGCAGATGAGTGTTGTACTCCCCCACAATTCACCAATTACTTAATGTCCCTTAATGGAATAAGGTTGAGTTCATTGCCATTCACTAAGCACAAATCCAGACTACATACTGCTAATAGGAATTTTTTAACTTAATAAAAACCCTGTAATATGTTGCCTGACTCATTATACCCAGGACCTCTGACTCAGCACTGTCTCTTGCATCCACGAAACCAATGACACAGGTCAGTTACGTTTTTTATGAATTACTTAAATAAATTGAATAATCTTACTTAAAATTACTTAAATAAATTGAATAATCTACAAAAGCATACCTGGAATGTATCTACAACCCTATGCAAGAACTCTATAACAAATAGAGGTGCCACTTCTTGTGTGCTTACTGCAACTAAAGCTACCCCACCACGCTGTACTGATATTAAATAGTGATGTGGAGCAGCAAGCACTGGTGGAACATCCTGGAAGTTTAAGAAAATGATCCATGACAGCAGAACCAAATGATTAACAGTCACAAATTTAAAAGCAGTAGCATTACTGGATTAAATACCACTAGTATACATTCATTAAGGAGCTGAAAATTAAACAGCAATAAAAATCAACAAGATTACGAACATTAGGAGACGCACGCTGGGCTTCCAAATAATAATCACACACGGATCTCGGTATTACACTACGCCAGTGCTTCTCGAGAAATACATCTCTGAAACCAAGCATAACATATACAGAACGCTTAAAAACAAAACATCAAAAAAGTGGGCTCTCAATATTTTACAAACGTACCCAGACGGATTTATAATAAACAAACTGTGAATCATTGTAACTACTATATGCCACGGTTTATAATAAACAGTAAAGGTTTTAATTAAGCCTAATTAACAAGGTATTAAGGCAAAATTAAATAATATTTATGCAACATTCCAATTAGGCTACAGACAGGTGAATACAGCAATAACCACTACAATTCATGTCACTTAACATAGTTGACAGTGAAAACGGCAACAACTGTTTACGTCATCGGTTTGAAGTAAACTTCACTTTTTTAATACAGCCAAATATATGTTAAGAGTGAATGTTATTAATTTATATATTACAGATCTTTTGCCACTGTAAGTAGTTGAGACATCATAAATGTATTTAGTATCGAGGCGGGGAAAGAACACATCTTTCGATTCCATGCCGCAATACCAGGATGTCCTAAGAGGG
>DWJK01002474.1:0-14585 GCA_018248815.1 Croniades pieria auraria
AACATAATATTCTTTAAGTAACCTTGGTGTAAGCTACTTAAAACGCATTGTTGTATGTGCCTATAAGTGAAATGACACTTACCCTGTTCTATTGCCTTGTAAACTCTCTATTGTGTTCATGGTGCTCATTTTGTTGGTGCATCTAATATAAATAAATAACTACCGGACTTTAACGGAGTGAACTATCGCTCTTTAAGTTCTCCTGCACATATAACATTTTCTAGGACCGGTTGGCTAATAAATATGAAAGTGGCTCATCAAAAGCGTGTCTGAAAGTCCACAGCCGCAGGCTTCGAATAGCCATGGAGCCCTCATAATCGAGCAGGGCACACTTATACATTCCCCGCAGCGTGCATAGCGCACCTAAAATAGCTTCACTCACAAGTTGCATAACGCCAACATTTCTTTGGCCACCGTTAAAAAAATGACTAAGGCAAATAAACATGAACCGCTGGCTATTGTAAACATTCACCGGGTAAAATAAATCTTCTAACCGGGTACGAGTTTTCAAGATTTTATAACAAATTTATGCTTCGGCGGAGCAATAAGTTTATTTATGGCGATAATGACTTCTTCATAAGCGTACTTAACGTCATGTCGGCTTCCCGTAGTTTCGAGAAGTGACCGCAAGGAGACGTCACCGTGTGCTGGCTTTTGACCTACTTATTATTCAATTTAAAAGCTTGCACCCAATCGCCCAGTTCGTAAGGATCGCTTTGTTTGTGATCTGTAACAGGTCGCGATCCTTAAACCTTACAGAATAATTGCTGACGCTACGACCGTCGGAATGTTCGCCCGCAAATTCCCGGAAACCGGGGCGCACTACCGTTAACGTCATCTATTTAGAAGACTGGTTTAAAATGAATTTATATTAATTGTTTCGCTTGGATTTTATCTGTAAATGTGATGTGAGATATTACGCAATTAGCCGCGTTGGACCGAACACTTTTCCCTTAAATCTCCATATAACTGATAACCATTATTCCATAACGATTACGTAGGCCCAGCAAAGCAGGCAGGCAACTGCTCGTATACGTATGTGTGTATACGATGTCAATATGCCGCAGCCAGCGCGATGTACTTGAGTACCTAATGATTTTGTTTTTATCCTTCACGCGTTTTCAATTGAAGCCAATCAAATAGTGAGATGTTAAAGTTTTTTTTTATCACATAGCAAAATGTCCACTGATAAGGCACGTGATATTTTTGCTCTAGAACAAACATCTTTTAGATAATTTAATAGTAAAATTAAAGCTGGATGAGGCGTAATATGACGCTGATGGTCAAGTTTGGTCTGAATATCGTTTCTGGGAAGATAGTGTTAAATATTGTTTATGTAGAGTAGCTTGGCCTTGTTCTCAAACCGTTTGTGATGTTTTGCTTAGCGTCTCGAAACATGAGCAATTGTAAATGATTTTGTGTACCGCACTGTTTACGTGTCCATGTGCCAATTAATTATTCTAGTATTGACCTTCGACGGCCCTCGCTCGCCGCTTGGAATACACGTCGTGTGCATTGTTGGTCCTTGCCTGGAGTTGAATCGTGGCCTGAAGTCGTGACTCGTCACCGGTGCGAGCCTCATTTGGCTTCATAAGATCCTTAATGTTACGAAACGTTTGAACTACTAAATTAACGGTTTAAAATCCGATGGAAACAGGTTTATGTACTTCAACCGTATAAGCCGTTGGGTGACTTTTTTGATGAATTTGGGAAATACAGTGGAATTCTTAAGGCATTTCGTAAAAGCAGACTATAAACAAAGACAATAGGTGATGACGTCATTACTGACAGACGCTTGCCGTTGGCATGGTGTGTGGGATGTAGCAAGGAGACTAATAAACTTTATACTAAATCCCTACCCCGGTATACCAGGGTGTCGTAAGAGGCGACTAAACTCAGCGCTAGCTGATCGCGGTGTGGGGCGGTCTGGCGCCTACGGGCAGCAGTCTAGGCGGGCGAGAAGCTGTATTCTGCGGTCCCCAACCTGAATGCTCAACGTGGGGGTGATAAGAAAAACAGCTCGGGGGAGGTCTACGGCCAGCCGTCGACTTGGATGGACTGATAATGATAATGACATATTACGCTTATATTTACACGTAAATCGCCGCGGTACAGCTATTCTAAAATTAGGTATTTGAAAACAATATTTTTTTTGTAATAAATGGAGATATCGTATACATGTACTATAGCAAAACTATATCTAATTTTCTTTAAATAAAAAGTTATATTAAAGTAAAACTAAAGTTTCGGACCCATTACCGAAAACACGCCGAGAGTTTCCTTACAAACCTGAGAGCGTGTGACGTCACAATGTTAATTTCTAATCATTGTAGCACACAGTTAAAACAGTGTTTTGATTTTTAATCAATTTGATCTTGATATTATCGTCACAATATTGATAAATACATCAATAATGTCAAACCTTAAAAATTATCGTGCTTATTTTGTGCCAATATGTGCGAATACTACAAAAACAACTCAAAAAATGTTTCTAAATGTTCTACGTGTTAAAATAAATGGTATCAAGCATTGCGACGACCTAATTCCAAAATAACATCAATTTTTTTTGGTGTGAAAATAATTTTCAAGTAAGCATTTTGTAATATTATGGTATTTCATAAATAATTATGTAAACGTAAAAATTGTACAAATAGGTTTCGATGCTTTACGAAATTGAAATGTTATAAGTGAATACATAATGGTAGCTCTTCTGCTTTTATAGTGCCGTCTAAATAAATGTCATATTTTTGAATTCTCTTGTAGCTGAAAGAAGATATGGTTAATTACATTAATTATACTACAATGGCAGGTCGAGCGATACTAGTCAACACTCGTTAGCGTGTAGGTAAAGTAACAGGAAACTTCACTCCTAGCTCGATGTTCTGGACATACACGTCCTTTTACTGTACAAGTACCATTTTTACGGTTCAGTTGGAAATAATGTAATGCCCTGTCAACGTCACTCTCACGTGATACTCTGAAAATAAATTAATTATATATACTGAATAATAAATCGTTCAATATTTTAATTTACAATTTTAATTTTTATAAACTTACCTTGACGCTTTAGCACCTCTAACTTCAGCTGAAATAAAACGAATATCATTTTTAAGGAAATCGGTTATCATAAATATATTCACATCAGGTATATTATAATTATATTTATAATTTAGTACATAATTTATAATGTAGTAGTTATGTGTGATGAACGTAGCGCGGGACGCCCTCCGGCTAGGTGGAGCAGCAGTTGGATGCGACGAGCTGAAGATCGAGCTCAGTGGGGCGTGCTATTGGTGAGGCCTATGTCCAGCAGTGGACGATGACAGGCTGATAGTGTGTGTGTCTGATAAAGAGTTTATAAATCTTTTATCACACATAGCTATTCCAAAGTAGATAATATAAACAATTTTTTTGTACTAAATTTCGGAAATTTTTAGTAGATTATGTATGTAGAAACCGTTGACACCGTACTATAGAGAAATTCTCTTAGCATTATGACGTCACGAACATGTCGACCAAGTGTCGTCACGTTTGTAATCATGTAATTTTTTTCGAAATTTTATTCTATTTAAATTGTTTATATTAAATGAAAAATAACTTAAGAATTTTTCGCGTCGGTAGTTAATATAACGTATGACAAAATTTTAAAATACTTGAAAAAAATTTTTTTTTTCAACAACCCAATCGATCCAACACTAGGATTATACCTGATCAAAATATAGCATTTGAGTTTACTTAGGTTTTTTGTTTCTATGTTATGAAATCAAATTAAAAACGTAATAATGTTCTAAGTTAAAGCGTGATAATTTTGAAAGAAAGAAAAGAAGAAAGTTTTATTAGCAAACATTGAAACACGTGTATAAACAATATTTAAAGTATAATGGACAGAAAAAATAAAGAAAGGCTCACGTAGTAGTAATATGAATAATTGACTAGGAACAAGACAGAAAATACTCAATATGCATAGACATATAGAGAAGTCTCGAGAAACAATATATATTAGAAATACTGTGCTTTAGTGTGTATCACTGCGAAAGGGGCACTCCCTTATCGTTTGCGGCTATCGCATTATCGTGATTATTTTATTATTTTCCGTGAGGCCCGATGAGTTTTTTATTTTTCAAATGTTTATTGCAGCAGTCATTAAGTCGCTTTAGTAATCTCCAAAAGCGTTCATACGCCTCGTCGGATAGTACAGTATGAGCGCATCCGAATTGCAAAAAGCCCGGCGCGGAGGCGCACGTCACGCCGTGTGTACACATGAATGGAACGACATGCATTTAGGACATTAAAGTACTTCCGCTGACTAGCTGTGTTTCCGATGGCGTGCCGCCAACTGTCCAAACTATCATACTCGTTAATGCTCGCTGGTGCTCGTGTTACCGTTTGTTATCAATATTTTAGTTCCCGCATTGTTACCCTTTAGTCCGCGGAACATTTTGCTGGCCAGTTTAACATTTGAATTGATATTAAATGCAGGTGTGAGTGATTCTTTCCTTTATTGTTTTCATAGTTAACGCTGTTGAATCAGTTCCAATGTTCACTCTGATGGTGCTCTGTTTTTGAACTTTTAACTCATACGTATGCAGCTGTTAACGAATAAAACTTGAAGACGCCTGCAAAAATATCCATATATTTGTAGCACAATATTTCTTTTATTTTTTGTTTTATTTTTTTGGACCATCAGCATAAGATACAGCAATATTATTTATAGAGAACATTTCATAACATATTAATAGGTAACTGTACTTACACTTACAGATGATCACGTCATGCTCACAGAAAAAAGATAATAGTACTACATATATATTAGGTTACAAAGCGATTACTTAAGTTTAAAATTGGACTTGTTTTATATTAGTTAAGTTTGTAGGTACGTCAAACTTTTTGATCTTGGCTGAAAAACTGGAGATACTGTTAAAGAGGACATCGAGATCAGTAATTTTCTTCGTAAGTCTATTATACATACGGGACACGCGTGTTATTGGCGCATAGCGACCCAAATTGGTTCAACAACGCTTGGTATAGAGAAGACTGCGTGGAGCACGGGGTATTCTGGCAGGAACGTTGTATTGCAGTCTTTTTAACAGTGATGGACAGTCTATGTTACCGTTGATTTGTGCAGGATCAGCAGGTCTAAGTGGCACCTGCGAGCGGATAAGTCCTCTAGATTGAAATGATTTATTGTGTTTGTATGTCTGACACATCTGGGTACTTTGAAACGGTGCGCCATGATACGAACAAGTTTCTTTTGAACCCGCTCTATTCTGTTTACGTGTATCGTATAGTCAGGATGCCATACGATGCTGACATATTCAACCTTGCTCCTCACGTAACTGTTGTAGAGCTTGATGAGAGTGGTTGATTTTTTGAAGCTTTTTGTGGATCTCAAAATAAAACCTAGCGCTTTGTTTGTGATTTTATCGATATGGTCTGAAAATCTTAGTTCACTGTCCATGAGGACACCCAGATCGCGGACAGTGCCAACCTCTTCAAGTTTTTTGCCAGCTATGAAGTATTCTGTCTGCAACTTGTTCCTCTTTCTGGTAAACTTCATGAGATATTGGTATATATGTATTTTTATTTCAAATAGACATGGAAATGAGAAAAAAAAAAGCGTAACATCACGCCTGTAATCCCCGAAGGGGTAGGCAGAGGAGTGTAGTATTGCACTCCCACCTTTCACCTGTTACGTCCCATGGAATAGATGGTGTGCCCATTGCCATACACCGGGCACAGACCAGACTCGGAGTCACTACTAGAAATTCTAAATTAGAAAAATCCAATAGTACCAGACTCGGGATTTGAACCCAGGACCTCCCGTTCAGCAGTCGCGCATGCAACCACTCGATCAACGAGGAAATGAGTAATAGTGGCAAAGTTACATTTAGAATAAGATCCTTTGGTAAAAGTCTAAGAAGATATAGAGAGGCGTAGTCCCTGGGACAATAAAATAAATAAAGTAATTAATAACCACGGAGAAGAATTTTGTCGTTCCAAAAACAATATTTACAACGACAAAAATTTGTAGACGAAGTCTTAATCTTAATTATAGCTATTGTCTGAATATAATTACGACTCTTTTTTTTTAATTTTATTTTATTTATGTACACACAGTGAAAACAAAGGAACATACACAAGAACAGTTGTACTAGGGCACTACTTATTCTACACTGACATGTCTTCCAGTAGGCCCGCTGGTGGAGAAGTCAATAGGTATGGCCAACCTAGTGCGTACAGAGTATATTTTTATAAATAAATACACAACACACATTCACACACACATATCTATATATAAATATATGTACATATTATATATTTATATATTTACATACATATGTATATATTTATATACATAAAAAGCTAGAAAATAAAATAGATATTGAATTCATTCAGTATGTATTTTATTATTATCTTCAACAATAAAGTTTCCGACAAACCTACAGCATAAGAAATATCAGTGTGTACGACACTTATTCCTCTCTGTTCGTTACTACGGCCCTTCAACATCACTTTTAAACGTTTTACCTCTCTTTTTGAAACGGTTTTTTCTTTCACGGTTTTTGTGCCTAGTCTTATTACATATAGCGTCTTGACTTGACCATCTGGATCTATTCAAGCTCGGCTCTCGTCAAAGACTGTCTGGAGCCCTTCGAGCTGCGTCATTAAAAACTCTCTGAATAAACGGAAAAGCAAGACTGCTCCACATATACGTACCTCTTCCAGGACTAGAATTTATTATCCGTTCTAAGTTTTCTTTATTTAGTTCTTGTATCTTTACTATGTGATTCTTTTAATTAACATGGTTCTTAATAGGAATAACAATAAAATCTTTATAAGAGTGATATAATGTACAAGAAGCACGTCAGGTTTATGACAATAGGAATGTTTTTCATTCGGCGCTGTCCGTCTGCTCTGTAAAAGATCCCACGTGATGACAAAATAATAATAATATTTCTCAAATAACAGCGGCGGACGAATATATTATTCTTTCACAATCCAATCCAGCCATTTTTAGATAGCATTTCGTATCCGTAAACATCCGCAAACACATAACAACATGTTACATATGTACGTTTCCATTTGCATTTCCTTATCCGATATCCCTGAACCTAGAATTATACATTTTTGATTTGTACGTGGTAGAAAAACTAGCCAATGGAGAATTTTCAGATAATTAAAAGTCGAATAGATGTTAAAGATTTTCAAATGACTCAGAGCCGTTCGTTTACACGAGTAGGTGCAAGCTCACGTCATTAAAATCTCGTAACGCCTGAAAACGATCAGAGTTCAAAAGACGTATTCAGCGTATTTCGTTACATGTAGATTTTAAATATCGGATTTTTTTAACAGTCCAAGATGAACACACGTCTGGCTGGAAATAGATACCAGTTTATCTCATTCCCTGACCTCCTAGTCCAGTCGCTATGAAGTAATCTATTTAAATGTTATGTACCTAATACTGGTAACATAGTATGTAATTTTTGATTAACTCGCAATAAATCAATTAATGTAGCGATGCATAATACATTCAGCTCTCCCTTGGCTGTGCGCCAACGTATGCAATCAAAATGTGACTTGACGTTTCGGACATTTGACACTAATGAGCAGTAACTGAACGTTCGCTCGTTCGTAATATTATTATTACCTATTACACTGTATTTTCGTTTTGGACTTGACGAAATGACAGATTTTACATGTTCATGGTGTAAAAATACATTTAACTTCATCTCTTTGTGATATATATAATCGTCTATCGTTAGGTTCCTCAACAATCTTTTCCTTTAACTGTTTTTATTCATCTTTGCTTATCCTTGTCTGGTCCAAACAGCTGATGAACTTTTTTAACCCAGTCAAATTTCCTGGAGACATGACATCTGGAGACTTTCGACTCGACTTCTAGTTATTTTGGCCATAGTTTTGTTCTTTTTAGTTGTTGGTTTCTTTGTATATTTTATGCATTTTTTTTTCATCTACATTTGTGTTGACAGAATAATAATACACTAATATTACTGACTCAATTAATAACTAATATTTTTGATCAGAACTTTTCGTTCAATTTGAGGGTAGGTGCATAAAATTTAAAAACAATGGAACGGAACATTAAATGGGTCGTATGTTAAAAAGATTTGCTTTTTGGTAAAATATCCAACGGCGAACGCTTAAAACGGTCGAGTGAGTTGATGGAAAGCACCGCCACGCACACTGGAGGATGCTACAAATACTGTTGAGACTGCTAAAATTCTGACTTAATTAATGAAAACGGTTTCATGTCGCTGGCTGTACTGGTGCGGCCATAAATTTAACCGGCCTCGTCGACTTTAAGCGGCGCCTCATTCTGGATGTAATTAGTTTTTAAATAAGTTACCGCCTTCATGAATGTTTTATGCTGTCTAAATCACTGTAATGGTGAAATTCAGCATCGAAAAATTATGAGTTGATTACTCCTCAAGGCCGAAACGGCTTTTTCCGAATATTTTTAACATTTCCCGAAAAATTGTAAATTTAATATAGACGTCATACGCAGGGATTATGTCGGTCACCGCTCCTTACGTTTGTGACACACAGGATTATCTTAAGTCTGGATTAGAAAAGTACTTCCACATAGAGCCACTTGCTAATTCATCTTACGCGCCTCGCAACAATCAGGTTTATCATCGTCGTCATATAGAAAGTCTTGTAGTACTTAAAACAATTAATTTACGATAGTTTTGTCCTTTAAGCCGGCTTTTTAAACATGTACTGAATTTAGTTTATTAAAACCCTGTAATATGGATAACATGCAAACAGAAAAAATATATGAACTATTTTAAGCGTTCTTTTTACGATTCTTAATGAAAGTTAATAGCATATTTATTTCATTAAATCCATTTAACCTCGATTCAGAAATACTGAATGCATTAACGAGTTAATTTACCAGAAATTTCTCGAAAGAGCTTTTTGCTTTTTACTTTTATTGGCAATCGTTTTTCGAAATTATCTTATCCGTTGACTGTTTGATCATTAAAAAACAACTATTGTGCTTTGTATTTTTAAACAACTTCTCTTGATCGCTCACATTCTTGGATCCACTACTACTGGTACTGGTAGAGATCACCAGTACCAGTAGTAATTCCACCATCGCTAAGTATGCACTGGTAGAGACTGCCACTAGGCGTCAAGTCTTCCCACCATAAAAGAAGCAATAAACAGTCAGAAATAAAACAATATAAAAATATTAATAACTACCGTCATTTTGATTCTAACAATTAATTATTAAGTGAAGTTTTAAAGAAATTTTATTATTTAATTTAGTAGTGTATTCAGAATGCAAGCGAAGCAGAATTCCAACCATAGTCTCGGTGAAATTAATCGATTCTACCGCCGCAATGCATCAGTCAGACTGCGAGTCATAGAAAGTATAATGTTTTCCAACATCCTGTATAGCGGGTGCATAGTGGCATAAATACTCAGGTGTCAATGACACGTGTCTGTGCTGAGCTATCACTGATAATACCCCGTGATATTCATTTTGTATACCTAACATCGCGATAACTGCTATTACTTTTTTGAATTGAAAATCTGCGGTAATTTAAATTTTATTCCTAGTGTTGCAAGAATAATTCGTAAAATTTTCACACGCGTTTCTAAAATTCGCATTTCGCATATAATATTTATAACTTGTATCGCAGCAGCAGTGTTACCAGAACAACTTACAAAATTTCCAGAGGAAAAAATGTTCACTATTAGCATTTTAAAAATAACACCATTAGCTCAAATGTGAAACGTATAAATGAAATCTAGTGAGAGACTCGAGTAGGTACTAAATGTCTCTGATATTAATAAACGTGAACTGAAATCGAACTGTGATAAAAATTTTGATTTTTCTGCTATTAGTATCATATACATATATACACACATGTCAAAAATATAAGTTATAAAACTTTAAAATTTCCTATCAAATTATTATAGCCGCCTTTCTATGTTCCGGGATAGTGGAATAGAATACACAGACCCTAAATATGGAAAAATTTTCGTTTACACTAGTGGAACATTAAAAGGGTTGCCACGACATGTAAGTCGTATTGTTTTCTCGTTACATTCCAAACTCCGTTACACAAACCGGCGCAACGAGTCTTATAAGAACAAATCGTATATTTTAAAATCCATTTGAAATTCGCGTGGAAAGCATCAGCGTAATTATTGGTGAGCGTACGCACGGTATGCGAAGCGAGAATTTCAATTTTCCTGGGAACCGTCGTAAAATAAAGGATTGGAAGTTGGTAGGCCCGTTCGGTTTATGGCCAATTACGGTGCCCTACCTATTCACTGCGCAGATTCGTTCCCTTGACCCGAGCGGGTGCCGCTTCACTCGGACATTTGATATTTTAGGGGGTTTATGGCGCTTGCTAAGGCGAAAGGTGCAAAGGTAAGGTGCGAGTTGGAGGGCGAAAAAGTGGATTGATATGAATATTTTAATGCTACTGCTACTGTTCCCACGAGGGAGAAGGAAACTTGGATTTCTTGATGGGAATTCTCTTGTTGTGTTGTTATTAATTAAGCAGAACTTCATAACCAATCAAAGTGTAATGGACAACTGGGCTCTAACCTGAAGCGCCCGAAGAAAGACAAATTGTAGTAGAGTTATCGTTAGAAGTATCTTCATTCTCTATTGCTCTAAAATAAGATTTAAATAACTCTCAACCGTCACATAGACAATCTAATTTCTGGGCCTCTCCAACTAGCGAAGTTCGGTTTGCGGCAAAATCTGTCACTATCGTACATGACAAGCTAAAATATGACTATTTCTAATCCGACTCAAAAATTATATTTTGTTTAATATCACAAACTCATTGTTACCAAGGAATGAGATGGAAAAAAAAAATTAGTACGGTGGAAAAAGTTCTGGTCATGGTTTCATCGCAGCCAAGCAATTATTCGATTTCTCCATTAGCTCCAATCAATGGAAAGACAGTGTTGGACAGAATATTGGGTTAAATTTTTTTAAATTTATTATTATTATTCCGTCGGACCAGGTCCCTTATGAGATATACAGACAGCACCGTGTGCCAAATATCTCTGTATTCTAACAGACCTGACATGTTTTTTTTACATTTATCACTCCCAATGTACAGACACGACGGTTTGGAAGAGTTTTGTCTCCCATTCACTCAATATATGACCTATTTAGTTAAGACAAATGAGTCTTGGTCTCCCTCGCTTCCTGCATCCGTCAACATTCGCATTGTGTACATGTTTAGGCAGTCTTTCATCTGCCATTCTTTCTACATGTAATTATATGAATAAAAACTTTCTTTGTGTTAGATGAGAACATTCTAAACCGCTACAAAAATAAATGGGCATTTCTGACCTGTCCCGTCCACTATTGGCTGCGAGGTCCGCTATTAGACCCGATTGATGAGCTAGAACTCTGTGGCTGGTAACTTTACGCCTACGAGCGACTGGATTGGGTACTTTTGCGCAGAAATTAGAGGTAATTCGAGGGGGCTAATTTGAGATAATGGGCGTCCATTCAATATGTTGAGTTCTAGACTTGGCTGGGCGGATTTGGATTCAGCCTTTGATATCTCTATACGTATGTAGCTTGTTTATAGGGGTAGTTGGTTATTAGCAAGTATGATTTTGTTGATGTCTCTATCATCATCATCATCATCGATAGGCCTCTGTTATTATTGTTACTGGATATAAGCTTTTCTTAAGATGTACCACGTATACAGTCTTCCGTTAATTTTAGCTCCCCACTACCACCTGTCGTCTTTGAGAAATGAAATTTCTCGTTAGTCAAAACTTTTTATACATAATCAGTACAGACCGTGGAAACCTATTAAGATAAAATATAAATTACACATATTTCGTTCATTACAAATGATTAATGATATAACATTGCATAACACGTTTTTAGGCGTTTCTTAATTTTATTAATATTAAATTCAGGAAAGTTATATATATCTGGAGTGAGACTATACGCAAAGTGGCTGGCAGCGGTTGGATACGAGAGGCTGAAGGTCGAGCTCAGTGGCGTCCCGTTGGGGAGGCCCGTAACCAGGTGGACGGGGCACTAACTAATTATAAAAATACTGATCTTTTAATTTATCCGTTACTTACCGTTAAGTATCCGAACACAAAGATAAAATTTGACATATGTATGCCTTAAATTTTGAGAGTGTTCGAAAAATGTAGAACAATCTAGAATCAACTCCAGAAAGAGATAAAACGGATGAAGTATAGTACAATAAAACATAGTCACGCGGACATAGAGGCAGTTAGCGATTGCTTTCAAGATTATAATTGTATAGGATTCAGTCGCGAGCTGACGTCTCATGTTCAGATGTTATCTGCGTGAGGAGCTATTGTGATGGAGTCTGCGTTTTTACCTTAGCTCGGTAATTTCGTTGAATTACATTAATGGCGTTCCGGTGCTGGGTGTTGGTTATATTTAAATCAACTCCGCCATCAGGCGACGCGGCCGAGAGGCGGGCACGCCGCTCCAACCGGTAATGCTTATAATTAATTCCAACAAACAGATAAATTGAGCGATTGAATGATAATATAAATAATTTATTTTCTAAATTATTTAGGTAAGCTATAGGCGAAGTAGCTGGCAGCGGTTGGAAACGACGAGCTAAAGATTGAGCTCAGTGGTGTGCTGTTGGAGACTGCTATGTTATGTTCAGCATTGAAAGGAAATAGCCTCAGACGATGATGACAATAATGATCTAGACTTCTAGAGGATAGTATAAAATCTAATGGAAACGTAATTCCGTTTAAACTCAACTTTTTTAAACAATAACGACAGATAAGTGAACTTATGTACATATATAGCAAATGTTAATGCTATTCAATAGTTGGCAGAGAGAACTGTATGTCAAATATATTAATTCTTACAGAGCTGACTTGCTTGTTTTACAATTAGCCACACCGCGTTTGGGGACTTGAAATATTGGTACTACTGAATATTGAAACAGAATGCGCCGGTGTCCCAGTTCGCGACTAGCATAATCTTTAAACTTTCGTTATCTGCCGATGGAGTGCAGCGATTGCAATAAGCTGATAAACTGATGGTACTCCAGCGTGGAAAAATGCCTTTACGCAACACAACACCGCGACAATGCATATTTAATTGTTATAAGACTATTTATTGTCATTCATGTTATTAACTGGTGGAATGCACACAGGTACACACACTCCCACTGTAATCCTCTGTCTACCTCATCGGAAATTATAATCGTGATGTTACGTTTATGTTTGTTACTCTCATGTTATAGTTAAGCGATAATGAAATGTATACTTTCGTATAAAAATATATGTAACTCACTTTATATGTATATTTCCATATACAAATTACATGTAGGAAATTTTAAATAGGTCCGCGATGAAAAGTGTAAAAGTAAGTACGTTACAATAACGTCTTTTAAGTAAACTATAGTACTCCGTGCACGCTGTCTACCCCGTAAGGGACAGCGTGACGAAAAAATGTTAACAGTAACACGAAGAACGAACATTTTGACTTATTGCGATCATATACAAAATTAACATTGAAAAACATATTCAATAGATTTTTCTTAAGACATTATTATTGATAATGTTATTGTTAATCTTGATTTTATAAAAAGAACAATAATTTTTCCGACGAACAAATAAAACAACACGTTTATTATTTCGTTGGACGTGAAACATTCAAGACGAATTTATAATATGCTTTGGCTGGAACACACTTTGATTGTATACACACACATACAAACACGCACACATGTAAACACACACATACATGTAAATACGACTGGCCCGTTGGTTCGGCGTTTCATAGTAAAGTAGTGTTGAGAGGTTGTCCGCGGGTTCGATTCCAATCCAGGCCAAAAACTTATATAACGCGAACAAGTATTTGTTATGTGTCTAGATATCAATATTTGTGAGTTAATTGAGGAAAAAATTATACTTGGATTTAAAATGAATATTGCAGTGATATTTTACCGGTTGGAGAGTGCCATAGGTGACTTTTTATCTCGCAAAAACACTTGGTTTAAAACGATGGATGGGTATTTATATCCCGGATCAATATGAATGTAGCAGTAATAAGTCAGTCAGAGACAATACACATTATTTTATCACATTTGTGCTGAGGACCAGACCTACGGCTTCGTCATCATCATCATCAGCCTACTCCCGTACACTGCTGGACATAGGCCTCTCCATAAGCCAAACCAAGACCTACGGCTTAAAGACCATCAAACATTCGGAAATTATTAGTCTTCTATAATAATAATATATCTTCTATATAATAGTCTTCTATACACACAAACACACATACCTATTAAAATAGAAAAGTATATGTTTACTTGCACGAACAGCACCGTCGCCTCGTAAAACGTAGACATCTTAAGACAAGTCGCTTCGTTTTATGTGTAATAATAATAATAGTCACGGGACGCGCTTTCTTTGAGTGCGTCCTACCCGTCATGACTTACGGAGCCGAGACGTGGACACTGACGGTGCGACTGGTCCACCGAGTTAAGGTCGCTCAGCGAGCTATGGAAAGGGCTATGCTTGGCGTCTCTCTGAAGGATCGCATCAGAAATGAGGCGATC
>DWJK01002475.1:0-14584 GCA_018248815.1 Croniades pieria auraria
AAGTATATAATTATATGCTGCTTTCTGTCAGGCATGATTGCGGCCAAATGCAGGGGTATGTCTTATTAAAAAAGGTATTTTCTACTAAAATCACAAGTTACCAACTGTTTTGAAGGAATTTAATCAATATCAATATGATTTGAATTCTCGGTATCTAAATATAGTGTTTAAAACACAAATCATCTTCTTAGGTTTACCTGTATCCCAAAATTTCGATGTTGTACCTTTGACTCTACATATTCTTTGGACCTCCATAGCTTTCTACGTATCGTTGGCTAATTATATATATATATATATATATATATATATATGTACATATGTTACCAGACACATAATGGATAGCAGATTATCAGTTGTATGTGGTAATTTTATTTCACTATCATGTATTATACATAACTACAGACTTATGACCATGTTAATCAGAGCGAGAATGTTTTTCGTTATAACATACATAAACATAGCGAAACGCCTTAAGCTCCAGCACGAAAGGTGACTGTATCTTTGACGTACTGATGCTTAAAAGAAAATATGAAAATATTAAATATGTCAATGCATGCATAACTTATATAATAAATGATAGTTTTTGCAAGCTCTGTGCTCATATTAGTCTGAAGTACGAGTAAGTACGAGTCCCGCGCAGCGCCCTGCGTGCCGGCCGCGCGACCGTTACGCGCGCGCGTCCACCCATGATAACTCCATTCATACCCGTATCATCCACTACGGCACTGTACGCACGAAAGTTGTAGCCTCTTCCGGGCAAAAATACGGTCCAGTGAGTTTTTATGTTGAAACCAGGTTGTTAAACAACGTAAACAGCGAGTATTTCAATTCCGAGGGCATAATGCCGCCAGGAAGTTCACTGACTATACTTCTACTCGATAAGCTAGAATATTTATATTCGGAATGTCTACCGTAAATGTATATTTATTTATTTACATCAATTTACGTTTTAACAATATAATATATCCCAATGGCTCCACTGCGCTATAATATCTGTGTCAACTAATAAACGATAATGTAGAGTTAAATAAAGAACTATGTATTATCTATTCGAGAATAACTGGCTGTTATAAACCTTACTGAATATAACCTTCTATAATTCGGTTCACTTCATTAGCATATTTAATGCATAGAGCACTTTATCTCACTGTGTACCGCGCTTTATTAGGGGAATAATTATTTTGTTAATATGCGCTCAATAGGCCCTTGATTTAACGTTGCTTTTACGAAATCTCTCAAAATACAGAGCAGCATACTCGCGATATTAATTGGTACTAATGAACTTATTTGGGTAATATTTACGAGAAAAAACAAACTGCTGTTCGGTCTGTACCGGAAATATATCCGCTCCATTCATCAACACAGCGTACTCCGAAAATCTAGACATTTTTGGGTAGTGAATATATTTATAAACATTTTACGATTAAATCAGTAACGGTTATCAAAGTTTCCACTCTGTTATTTGCTCATAACGTGTACGTATGTATATACACGTTAATATGTTACTCATAAATATGCCAGGAATTCACTAAAAGACTGCGATACTCATTCTAATGATCATTCTTGGACTAATGATGTTCATGATGATGATGTTAAAAAGTCTTAATCTTGATCTTAATAATATTATAAACGCGAAAGTTTGTAAGTATGGATGGATGTTTGTTACTCTTTCACGTAAAAACTACTTAATGGATTTTAATGAAACTTTACAATAATATCGCTTATACATCAAAATAACACATAGGCTACAATTTATGAAGATATTGTGTAAATTGTCCAAAATATCAAGTAAGTAGAAAAAAATAAACCATCTGCGAGCTATTCTGGCGTGCGCGGCCAAAACCGCTAGAGTTACACATATGTAATGTATGATGGAAATGTTTATCTTAAATAGTCCCACAAAAAAGCCCGCCACAGTATATATTTATATCTTATGTGTAAGCCATTATAACCAAAATAGTTTACTATATTTACTCTTGGTGATCATAGCGTGATGTTCTCGAAAAGTTTTTTAATAGATTTTTCTCTAATTAACGCGGGTGAAACCGCGGGGCACAGCTAGTGAAAGATAAGTACGCATATTCGGCCCTCAGACGGTATAATGTTTGAAACTAAATAATATGTCGGAATGGTCACACAAGGCGCTCTGATACCAAATTAGACAGATTCTTTCCTATCGGAGCGAAATAGCTAAAACATTACACACCTATATATCAATATGTAAATACTTCCTCGTCAGCCTCTACATGTCTACTGCCGGACATAGGTCGACCCCAATCGGCGCCACAACTTCCGGTCTTGGGATAAAAAATATAAATGCCTAAAAAAAAATAGTACGTAAAAAATATAAAAACATAAATATAAAATGACTGTGTATAGTCAAATATTCCAGTTGCCCTAATGTTTGTGCTAGATGGAAATAGAACCCTCGAACCCCTACAAAGCAGGCCTCAAATCCCTACTTAGCAGTCAGATTCACTAACCACTGGACCACTGGGAACGAGATAAACAAAACTAATTGTTATCCAGAAAGTTGAGTAATATAGAAAGTAACAATAGTATAGAACCAAAGAAAAATCAGAACGCAAAAAATAAATCTCAAGACTGTCATCGGTGTTGAGCGCTGACGTGGGACGTGCTTATTGGTGGCGTCGTCGTACCGTAACACCCAATTAGGAGCTTCCAATAGACCCTGAAGTCTGCTTACCAACACCAGTACAATGGACTTCAGACAGCTTTTCAGCTTTATTTGAAGCTTTCATCTGGTACAATTATTAAAGTAGTGCTTCCATAGAGTTCTCTTTAAAAATATTCAAAAAATGAGAATCGTACAGTTTGCATGCACAATAATTATTTATCTTCCTTCTTATATTGTTTACTGTAGCCTCTGTATTATATACATATATATGTACACACACAACTATGTACATATAATTTGCGTACCTCTAACATGCATACATATTAGTCTAATTGACCACAACACTAACTGCACAAAGTATTACACATTCCCACGAGATATTTCTGCGTATATTATTTGTAATGTCCAGTTATTACCCCGACGTCCTTGCCCTTCTAATACGAGCAGGGCGAGTACCGCTGCTTAACGGTAGAAACAGTTAAAGCTGTTGTGTAGCTGGGCAGAGAAACTAGTGCTGACAATGGACGTATACATACATTCAGTTATTTATGTACTATATGGGTATAAATGACTGAATGTATATGTAAAAACAACATGGCGCGTAACCGAACATCGTGACGATTTTTTTTACATTGCTATAAAATTTTTCTCATACGTCGATGAAATATAAATGAACGATGAATGTGGAAGAAGCACGGGAAGTGCGCAAGGATAGGGATATTTGGTACTCTGTGCTCTCTGCTTACCTCGTGAGGGACTTGGCGTGTCGATATGTATGTACATATGTATAGATATGATATGCACTTAAGACATGTACTTACTTCATTTTTCGTTTACCATTAAAACATTTAATAAAATTGTTAAATAATGACGTGACTAAAGCGTTCAGTTCAGTTGTTCGAAAATTACGCATATAATATTCATGAGGAAGGATTTATATTTATAAAGCTGATGTACGAAAATAAAAGGTAAACGGCTTATTTTAAAACACTGACGGTATAATTCGAATAACTGCAATACATTAATGACGTTATATTTGTTGTTATTAGAAAAAGTAAATCATAATGGATGGACATGCAAATAATAAAATAGAACAAGGACTGTCTTATTGGTCGAATGGTTGCAAACGCGACTACCGATCGGGAGTCCTGGGTTCAAATCCCGGGTCGGGTACTATTCGATTTTCTAATTTAGATTTTCCTATTCCATGGGACGTAAACGTAACTGGTGAAACATGGGATTGTACCATACACCTCTTTCTACCCCCTCGGGGTTTACGGTCGTGAAGTTACGTAGAACAATGTTGTTAATTTAATTGTTAACAACATCATATATTCGTAATTAAAAATCATCTTAATATCATAAAGTAATATTAATTTAACAATTATTGAACACAGAACCCAATAGAACCTTGCCTACGTATGTACTTACAACTTTTGTATACGTATTCAATACAAAAAAAATGTATTTTGTTAGAGTATAATTACATAGAATTAGAGAAGGTATCGATTGATATGAGAAATAAACGCAGATTGCATTTTGAATAAAAGAATAATCAGTAGCAGGTAATAAAATAGAACAGGAACAAATGAAACTGTGCTAGTTTGTACTCGCACGATTGGAAATGTCTAAGATAAACGTAACAAATTTCACATTGCATTTCCTTTTTAATAATAATTTCGGATGCAATGATCGTTCAATACCTGATCGGAAGCAAATCCTATAAAAGCACTTAGCGGAAAGCAATGAAATGTATACAGAACAAAGAAAATACGAAAACCTAAAAAGTCCGTTCATCCGCGATTTGTTGTGGTTAATTCGTTTCAAGGATTCCTCGCTCAGTTCATTTACTCAAGAACGCCAAGTTGTCTGTCCCAATTTATAAACGTCCCTTTTGTATTAAATCACTTGCATTGGATAAATATTATATTAAGGATACTTGTCGATATTGATTCATTGGATTCAACTGTTGAGCATTTGATTTATGCGTCTGTTATTTACTGTACACTTCAAATATGATTTAATGAAGTTATGTGATTCATAGAAAAATCTACCTCTGTTTTAGCTGCCTTTTATTTTCATTTATGTTGCGAATAATACCTGTTGCTAATAATTGTTTAGTATTTTACTATTATTATTATTATTACATCATGTCAGAAACCATACTGGGAAGGGAAAGAGCATCGAAAGCCAAATATCTCAATCCTTATAGGCTTGCAATACCTTTCCTCATCTCTCACTCCTTTCATACATGTACGCCTTTAGATTATCAGTATATTATTAAAAATTATATTGTTATATCAATTATAAAATCCGAAGCGCAGGCTTGCAATATAAATTTTGATTTGTTAGCAATAGTTCTAAGAAAAAGTTGGTAACTTTTTTATAATATATCTATCCTATCTTTTATCTTGTAACTATTTAAGTCCCTTTTAAATGTGACTGTTTATATTCCGCATGGTCTCAAGAGAAAGGCGGGGAGCACAGTCAATCATTTGCCCTAATGCAGTTCGGCCGGGATAAGTCCGTCGGATGTATTTATATTGCCCATGACGCCTATGACGACGCTTGTAGGCTTCTTACTTTAACACAAAACACTCATAACGGTCACCTACACGAGAGTTAACTGCGCCCGATTTATCTTTATCTTATACAACGCTTCCAATTTCCATTACATTGGGAGCGTGAAGAACACACGTCAAGAAAGCTTAAATTGTAATGTTAATCATCATCATTATCAGTCTTAGTCCATTGCTGTACCCAAATCTCCCCGCACCATTATCGCGACCTATTCTTGGCTTGCCGTATCCAACTTCTATCTCCAGCGTTTCGCAGATCGTCATCCTGCCTAGCCGGAGGGCGTCCTACATTCAGTTTGCCGAACCGCAGTCTGCACTGCAGAACAGGCTTACTTCATTGCTTATCTCATACAGTATTCAACGAATACAGCCAGATATAAAATTAAATGAATTTATATTATAAATAGATATCTTTAGATATACCTAAATAATACACGAATTCGACGTACTTAGATTGTTATTATCGTCTCATGACTGTAATGCACATATATACATATGTACACATGTCTGCTAATATCTCAAACACATTTCAGTAACCTTGGTATGTAAATAAATGCATATTTGTGTCAACAAGGTAAACGCAAACGAAAAGGAAAAAATATTTGATCAGCTTAAAAAGTTACATGCAACGAGAACACTGCGAATGTTGGAATTAAGTGGCGGGAAACGAAAGAGAGAAAACAGTATGTGTCGAGGTTGAAAAGCAATGAAAGCAGCGCGAGAACATGCCGATTTCAGTAATAAAACGAAAAGGTGGTAGTATGTGTAAACGTTTCGGCCGAGGACCCCGAGGCGGAATTCTCGCTACACTCATTTCCTTGGCGTTACTGTTAGTGAGATATTTTTTATTAAGTTGTAAAGACCTGGTTTAATATTACCCATATACTCTTGTAGGTACTGGAGGTGAACATAAAAAAGTCCGCATGACTAGCAAAGTGTCTTTAACTGAATCGAATATTATGGAAATCCATCATCGTCATCATCATAAGTCAATCTCAATCTACATAGGCCTCCCCTAAAGGGGTTGTTGCCTAAAATCCTCACGGTGGGTATGCTGATTAGGGAGATCTCAGAGTGCAGATTTTCGCGCCGCTTAGCTGCAGCCCGTTAGTGGTCCGAACAGATATCTGTGCACAGGTACCTACGTAAGTGTCAAGGTACCCAAGTACTCAAGTGCCAAGGTGCCCAAATAAGAACCTTTATTCCCGTTAATGCAGTTACCGTTAATTGCAGTTGCACTAACATTGAAAATTTTAATAACAAAATTTGATAAAGGTGCAATAATGCTTTTATGAATACAAGTAACCTGTATCAGGATTAAACAGATTATTGAGTTAAGCTTCTTTAGTAGGTATGATTTAAAAAAAAACACTCTTAAAGTTACACAAATTACTCTTTCCGCCGTCGACATTGAGAAAATTTAATTTTCCTGAAACGTGTAATATTTAAAAGCTAGAATTATTCTACAATTTTCCTCGTGTTAGAATTTAAAAAAAAAAACTTGAATTTGTAAACGAAGTATAATTAAAGTTTTCGCTGTCCACTACACGTGACGAACCACACGTGACTATGAATTTATATTGTTTGTGAACGAAGCGCGCTATGGTGGTATAAAATTATTTGGGATTAGTATATATATATATATTGTGATGAACTCCTCGTCCGATTTTTCGTAGCCAGGGCATTCGATTTTTTATTATGAGAGCTACCAGACTATTACAAGTAGATGATAACCTTTTTATTATGACAATGTTTAATACAAAATCCATTTCAAAATGGACAAAATATTATTACCAATAAAGACGTTTAAATACAATTTTCCTTTGTTCGTATATACAGCGCAATGTCAGTCGCTTTAACTTACAACCGGTAACTAATATATATGAGAATACGTAAGCGATGTCATGTATTCGCATCAACAAAATTACCACGTTATATTGTACGGGAATATATGCTTTAATCAAAGCGCCGAAAGGTTTAAAATTCCCTCTAACAGATTTAATGAGCTTTCTCAGAACTCTACTTAAGATGCGTAATTAGGTTTAAATTATTTAAATTTATTTATTGAAATTAGACGAAATTCATAATTCCGTGAATTCAGTACTTTAAAATGTACAAGCATGTGGTACATTTAATCAACAAACTCAAGTAGGGCATAGTTCCAACCCTCCCGGTCATAAGCAGGTCATTGCCCATTACTTTGACGGCGGTAGGCTCTATAGAAAATATTTCTATTACGCTATAATATTTCTGGGAAAACAAATTGTCGTATAAACAAAAATACAGCTGGTATGCCAAAAACAGATTGATACGTATCAGTGTCATAATTAATTTTACTTTTAACTGACATAATGACTGACATAATCTTAGTATCACATCATAAATCGATTTTTCTTCGTCGTATTTTAAACATAAACCGTTATAGATGGCTTAAAATCCTCGTTGATAGAAGTCAGGTATATTGTTACTACAGTTTTGCTGGTACATATTCTCGGAGACAACTCTTCAATTTACTCTCTCTTTCTTCAGGTGTCTTCTAATGAAGAAAGTGGTTCGCAATATATTTATAATATACCTATACGTAAAAATAAATTTTAGTCCACTGTATAATCAAATAACTTTTTTCTTAACTGATTTTATTCTAAGTATACAGGACATACATTAATACTCGTATATGTAAATATTGTTATGTCTACCCATATACAGTAATTTAGCTATTGTTAAAGTACTTAAAGTTACTCATTAGATTTTTAGGATAGCCATCAGCAATATGGCTTCGGCGAGATGTTCTGCTCCCAGAGCAGGCGACACTTGTAAGGCTGGACAGACGCCGGTAATCTCCCTTCAATAAGCTTATCCGATGTCTGAATGTTCGAAGCTGCACAAAAATATTCCGCCTCGTATTAGCTGCGGATATATTAATCAAAGGTTATCATTTCATTTTGTCTCCACTGATTACAATCATCACAAAATGATGTCTCTATTTTCTTATTTTGAAAATGTCGCATGTTAAAAAAGATCCTAAAATGTAATGTGACGTACGGGTTCTTTTGAAAATATTTTCCGGTGTGGAATCTGACCTGGAAAATTCAACGCAAAAGCAGAAGTTCAACATAATATTTTTTTCAACCAGGTTGATGTTTACGGTACTGAGGTAGAACATATTAAATATGACGCAGGCAGTAGGCGCTGTAATATTCGTTCTCGTAACTCGTCGTGATGCCACGGGTTTTTACGTTGTCCTGTAACTCGTTGCAGATACAATTTAATGTTTGCCACATACCCCGGAGAAGCTGCTGGATTCGGAAGGTTCAGGACCGGATGGAAGGGCGCCGATTAGGGGAGGCCTATGTCCAGCAGTGGACATTGAGAGGCTGACGATGATGACACTAGATAGAGATTGACAATAAAATATTTCAGTAGGTAGTAACAGTATTCATCATTTTTATTTCAGTTTTACTAAAAATTGGAGTAACTTTATATTGGACGAAATTAATATGCACGCAAACTCCATCAACAAATCAACATTCCGACGTGATGGTAACCGCATCCGGGGAGCTTATAGTTCAGATGGAATAAAAGTTAGCGCGGCCGATAGAGATTGTGCAGCGAGACTTAATCTCTTTAGTAAAACACGAAATCTGTGTTGAACGCGGTACATCTGATGTGGCGATGTGAAGCAGAAACTGCGTTTCATTTTGGTGTCAGAATGTAAATTTTTAGATTTTAGTAATAGACAATGCAAATGTATAACAAATATAACAGAGCTTATTCAATTTTAGTGTTGATTTCTTGTAGAAATCCCATTGGAATTTTAAAATTGCAATAGTTATAAACGAAACATGATAATTTAATTAAATTAATAATTATAGTTATTTTATCTATATGAGACAGAAAAAATGATAATTTAATTAAATTAATAATTATACTTATTTTATCTATATGAGACAGAAAATATCCGCTTAATTTAAATAGGCAAACAAGGCACATTTCCGAATGAAAATTATATTGCAATTCCACATTACAACATTTTCCAAAAAAGTGGAACTGATTTTCATAGAAACATCTTACACCGTCCTTAAACAGCACATACGAGTCTAGGGCAAGCATTGCATATTTCATACTTTTAACTGCCTTTTACTGAATGTTTTTCTAACAGTTTTCGAGCCTTTCGTGGATTTTATACTTCGTACTCTCATACGCTACTCGTTTAAATAAAATAATATTTTTATGTGTAAGTAAACTGAACTAAATCTAAAATAATCCAAAATTTTCTTGATTCGCTATTTGTTATTTCTGTCTTCTCTCACAACTGACACGTTTGCTCATTAATTAACAATTGTTATGGCGTCTTCGTTATAACATTAAAATGTGTTTAAATATTGTAAAATAGTACAGGCGCTCGTACAGTTTCTACGATATCAATGTCAAATAAATTCTTCCTTCTGGGAAACTCCATGTCGAACGACGACATTGAACAATATAGAGCCGTTTCTCTAAGAACGGTTAGTAGAAAATATAGAATTAGGGGAACTGTGCAATATGTATATACATAATATTTTATGACTATGGTTTGCTTCTGTGAACTTAGAACCGTGTTTGGGTTTTAACAAAATGATGAATGATGATCACAACCCAGTGTTATCTTGTTGCGAACCCCGTACAGGACTGCAGTCTTATATGAAATTTTAATCTCACTCATTTCCTATTTTGAAACACCAAGTTAGAACATCCCGTGCTTAAGCGTGTTACTGCTGACTACATCCTTCAAATTGAAACACAACAATAGATTAGTTTTCGCTAAACGCCCGAATACTGTTTCCGTACACCAAATAAACGGAAAGACCGGCATAAAATTTCTCATGTTAACTGTATCATTTAATTAACCTGTGAACGTATATATTTTTTGAAATCAATCTGAAATGTTTCGTTGCGACGCAAAACATTAATTTGTTTATCCAACATGTTCGTATTGAAGTTTACTCGTTTCTAATGAAACTCAGAAATACCGTTCACATTTCCTTTGTAAGAATTTTTCTCTAGCAATATAAATGGCAACGATGAAAAAGGTCATATTGACTCGTACGAAGACCGCTGGGTATTGCGATATAGAGAGTCTAGCCTCATGGTTTTTCCTGAGAAATGAAATGTACTATCCGCAGTTTATTGGTTTCATCTATTATAAGTTTCAGCTGAGTAGTAACGTTTGAGAAGGGTTCATTGCGGTTTATGTTACTTTATGTATATTGTATATACATGTTCCATACATATTGCTTTGTACGTATGTCTAGTCTATATGTGTATATTGTAGGCAACAAGCTTTGTTATTATAATAAACGGGAATCTTTGTTCGGGTTTCTAAATTATTCTGCTAATAATATTTAGTCTGTGAAACTTAACTGTAATTTGTATGCTCCAATAATAATTGTAGTAAGACGCGAGGACGGTACAAATGTGAGTTTTCACAATTCAAAAGGTCGATAAGACGTCACATCTGGTATGCGTAAACTGTACGCTCGCTCGGCTGCCGTTTTCCCAAATTTCTAAGTTTTTTAGTTTTCTCGATCATTTCTTTTTTATAATACTCTTTTTAAGCTCACTCGGTATTGTAATAGATTTTTCTACGTCGTTATGCCATTCACTGTAGCCCTATTGGGGTTAATAAAACGGGTTCAATATGCAATTATCTGTATATTGCAAATGCTATACAATATACATACATATATATGTATATACCTACAAAAAATATTAAATTCTGTATTAATTCCATTCTCTATTGAATATATTGAACTCTTAGTTGAAATACATACATATTTCAAATATTCAAAATCATTCTTCTGATTGCTCATTGACTCGTCAAACTATTGTAAGATTCAGTTATGGAATATGAAAATAATAACAATTCATTTATCTTATTTCACCCTTCTATTAAAAAATAGGCCATAGAAAGAGATTATTCTATTTTAATCTATATTTGAAAGATAATTAAAATAATAACAACCTGTACGTAACTTTTCCATTTCCTATTAAATGTTATTCTTCGTACTTTCTTCTGCGTGGTTGGTTTCTTAAATGCAGAAGATCGTGGCTACTTCGTGTTAGCGTCCTCTTTTTGATGCTTGCCAGTCCGTTGTATCTTCTGTGATATATAGAGACATATATGTACATTAGCGGTCCCGGGAGACGTCGTCCTGCCAACATTAAATTTTTTTTTTAATTTTGCTATTCTATGATTACTTCCAACGAATCTACGGTTGCGTCGTCGTTATTGGATATCTCTCCGACTGCAGAGCCACCTACCGGCTCCCATTACGTTTTCTACCCATCCGGAGACACATTGCAATATACACACAAAAAGTCATCCAAATCCGTCCAGCCGTTAGGAGTTAGGTAACAAACACATGTACAGAAGCACTATATACATATGTGTGTGCGTGAGTGTGTGGGCGGGTGTGCGTGTGTATGTATACATACATAATATATATACGGAGGATATGTTTCTATATAAATATTTTATAAATATGTAAAATATTGTGTCAACGGGAACCTTAACTGTTCTACGTAATAACGTTCTACATGCGTTTTAATGACACAGAATAAGAAAATTTCTGGTGAAATAAAATCAACACCGCAGCTGAATAAATGGTTGCAAATAGAGCGTGCTTCTTAATGAGGGAATGAATGAAAGAACTTTTTCTCGACGAAAAAATAAATGAGTTAATTTAAAATGTATTAATTTATATGTAACAACACTTTACCAAGTATTTTTAGTATCAGTAACACTATACAGGAAACGAATAGAATAGTTTTAAAATCTTGTGAATTACGTTCTCTTATGGACGTAGTAGCATTTCAATTGACTATACCTTAAGTAAATATTGTTTAATTATTGTTATATAAATATTATAATATTTAATTATTATTTATAATTGATGGTAAGCAGATACTCTAACGTATAAAGTGTTTGACAACTAGTTTCTTTTGTGACGGCGTGGGAATTTGTTTAATAATTTTGTACCGATCACAATGAATTGTATTGACCTATTACAGTTACGCGTCTTGTACATCCGTGTAGGAATAGTAGCAGACGTACCTGTAACGTACATTGGACATGAATGTCGGACGTAAATATCTACGTCACACTCTTTAAAGTGCAATAAGTTATATTTGTTCTATTGTAAGGTTGTACAGCGTTATTAATTTCTCCATGCTGCATACCTTGGCCTAGATAGGAATAAACAGGAGACATACATTGTATCAGAAGAGGAATATTGTATTGGGACACGCTCCATTCTTTGCGCGGATGTGACGCTGGGCCCGTGCGGAACTAGCCTTCTGTGTGGTTTATCTCCCAACAACAGCCATTTCCCCCGACTTGACGAGTTACTGGTAGTTAGTGGTAGCCTACTTTATTTTAATAATTCCTTGTTTTCCAAATTAATGTTTTGTAAAGGTCTAGATATAAAATTGATACTGTAGAATCATTCAGTCACTAAGCCATGTCCTATACTTGTTTTGATACTTGGTCACATACGATATTTTTAGTTTTGTCTTAGTCTTGTCTTCCAAACAAATTGATTTGTGTAACAATTTATAAAGTAACAAGAGTAAGATCTATGTCAATCTTTGAATTTGTTTTTTAATAATTAGCTTGTATAATAAAAAATGTGCGCGTGTGTGTACGTATATAAATGTATTGATGTATGTACATATATTTACATTTTAATTTATTCCTTTGATGAAAAAATGTGTCCTGTTGGTAATATTCTCTGTAGGTGTATGTTCGCTCTTTGCATTGCATTGTCGGGGGATCGATATTCTCGTTTCTTCGCAAGTTTATAAAAGATCGTAGTTCATTCAATGTTCTTTTATTTACGTCTAGACATGATGAAAGCGTTGGAGCTGAAGTTGATTTTTTTAAATATTTCTGCACACTTCAAGAGAGTTTTTATAATGTTTTACTTTACTATTAAATGACCTCGTACAGGTCCTAAACTAGTCGGGCAATCCCGAAAAACGTACGTGAGTTAAGCCGTTACATTTTTAATCAATGTTCTACTTGTTCAAATATTTTCTATGTTGTCCTAATTAGGTACTTCTCGAGACAGACCTACAGTTTTCCAGTACCTCTCAGCGTAACTCAATACCCTTCCACCCAAAGCATCTGTAATATCTGTGTTATGAACTCTACTGAACTTTTCCATGACATAACACCTGATTCCTAAATCATATAATATTGTCAACATTCCCTTTACCGTCAATGGAACTATTGTTACAATCATACGTATCGTGCGCCACCCGTTTGTCGATAATTGTCAAAAACACTTGAATCTCGAAAACCAAGCGTTCCAGTGAAACTCCAGTTCCAGGCGAGATCATAAAGATGATAATGAAACTTTTCATACTGTTGCACAAACTGGTCCTGGCTATGCTGGGCTCATGCGACAGCGGTTACTTAAACTTCAGAAAATGTAACACTAATAAATATGCAAGCAAGGTTCTCTGAGCCAACTTGATTGTGAGTACCTACATAGCAACCGAGCGACTCATCTACTAACTTATGACTCAAGTATTTTGGGCCAACAAAGACTCTAAGAAATAGGGATTAAATTATTTCAATAAGCAAGGCGGAAACTATAAAACCTACTAAGGGTAACATGAAAAAATAATTGTTGATAAGTATTCAATATTAAATAAATAATTAAAAAATATGAAAAACTGTGTTTTACACAAATATTCTGTTGCTATTACGTGTAATTGAGCAACGCAAGAAAACACAAGCACTTACATACTAGTAATTTTCTGAAACAAAAATGGTTACACCGACTTGAGGAAAATATTAAAAGAGTGTTAAGAACCTGATAGCTTTTATCTTATTTACCGCGAAGCTTAATGCGATGATACTGAAAGTTATGAGAATTTTATATTTTTCTACAAACACTTGAGATGTTCTCGAAGAACCGTTGAAATTCTACGGCATTGTTGTTTTTAGACTGAGATAATGAGCGTTTAAGATGCAGCGAATGCAACGGACATAAAACTTGTTTAATTGTTACTTAAAATGTATAATTATACAGTTTGATTGTTTTTAAATTCGAATGTTTAGATGTATCTATACCTTTTTCTTTATATTCTCCCTGAGACCCTTCTTGTTATATTGGCACTTTAGATAATTTTTCTATTCTTTGTTTTAAGTAATTATTATGGTAAGAATACTATTTATAACAAACATCAAAAGTTTATTAGATTATCATATACGTACAGGTATTTTATAATAGTCCTAATACAGGTATCAGCCTGCTTCCGTCCACTGCTGGACATAGGCCTCTCCAATGGCACGCCACTGAGCTCGATCTTCTGCTCTTCG
>DWJK01002476.1:0-14583 GCA_018248815.1 Croniades pieria auraria
TGGGTTCAAATCCATGGCGTGCACCTCTTTACAAAAGTGCGTTTTAAGTTAAAATATCACTTGCTAACGGTGAAGGAAAACATCCTGCACACCGTAGAATTTATAACAAAAAAAAAAAGATATGTGAAGTCAGTCAACCCGCACTTGGCCAGCGTGGCAGACTATGGCCTTAACCCTCTCAATATGAGAGGACACCCATATTCCAACAGTGGAATGTTAATGGGTTGATTATTATTATTATTATGTAACTGGTGATGAAATCTATTGACATAAACATATTTCCAATTCTATATTTTGTAGCATTGTAACTCTACCTACAAAAAATGACGCGTATGAGGTATCACGCGTTAATATTTTCCCACTATCTTCCAACCAAACATAAGCATGCAAGTAATAAGGTTGGAAATGTATACTAATAGAAGACGAAAGGTGAGTTAGATGCTCGTCTTGTCCTCAGGATTAGGGCGACGTGTTTACATAAGAGAGTTCTGTAAGACCGCATCAACATAAGCCACCTTAGCTGCCGTAAGCTACTTACTTCCTAATTAGACAAGCTTAATCGTATTTATAAAGCAAATGTAATTAAGAAATGCATTCACATGTCGGTTTCTCTACGGTGCTCTACGCTCAGGATCATGTGGATCTGATCGTGTGTTGTTGTGGGATTTCATGCTTTTGTTTGCGTTCTATACTAGACATAAAAATTTAAAGATCTGATGCATAGAATGTAAGCTGGACTAATGACGAAAGCACGTATTATACATATTTTAGTAAAAACATGCGTTATCTCGTTTTCTCTGCAGTTACACCACATTTAGCTTCAGATTTATTGATTTTCCATTATTTATGTAGCTATTAATAAAAAATGACACTTCTACCACATTCTGTAACGGAAATGACAATAGGACAGAAAGTTTCGTAATATGTGAACGAGTCAACTTAACAGTTTTAGTTTTCTATTATTAGCGTTTTTTAATTTTGTTGCCTGTAAGTTTTGCTATAATCTTGACAAAAGGAAATGTATACTCAACTTTAAGACTCTCATTTGTCTCTGTTATACAGTTCATAAACGACGCAAAAAACTCTTAGCCCTAGAAATTTTAATAACAAATATGCAGAATAGAAAAATATTATATTAACTGTACCAAATTTGAGTAAAGAAAATATATATGTAGAGTGCAGCGAGGTGAAGAGAATTATTTAAAACGAATAGAATAGTTAACTTGTATCGTTGAGAGACCCTACAATGATAGGACAAGCGAGAGAAAAAAAAGAAAAAGCTGCGGAATTAAAAATAGATGGATTTGCAGAGTCAGCATTCTGGCGCAGTCAGTGATGTCATAAGTCTACATTAATCATGAGTGGCAGTGTAATTCGGACCGGCGCGGCGTTATCGTTTCGAAGCAAACTGAATGTATTTGATAGATTCGCAAAGGTATGTTCCGGTATCGATTTTCAATTAATCTTTTGTCCCCTTTGGCGTTCGGGTTTCATTTTCCCCGTGACGCGAGTGGGGTGTATCTTTATTTTTGCCTGTTTATTATTATTATCCCTATACCTTTTGAAAATGATGAAATTGAATGAGATTTATAAACAAGATAACTCTGCATCAGCTAGCTAACACACTAATGTGCGTATCGTCATTTAGGATTGACTAACGAAGTTTATATTAAAAAAAATACAGATGTATATAAAATTAAGAAAGAACCCACCTGTGACAATTCAAGGGCAACAAGCCCATCGACCTGAAAATTTTTAATTAGTTTTAATCCAATACAAAGCCACTGAAAAGGATACAATCAACGTTTGGAGCACAGTACTAAATCAAAACAAACTTCCGTCGGATCCCTTTTACCAACTTTCTAAATAACGGCGAACAATCTTTTTCATTAAAAATCTCCATGAGCCTGATTATTAGGGAAGTAAAACGCCCGCGGAGAGCAGCCCGGAGTTTGCGAATGCTCGATTTTGGCAAGATTTTCGCGGGGTCAAACTTGGCAATGTTAACAGATAATTACGGACAAGTTTTAGCTAGCACGAGACATTTAACAGATGCTTTATTCGGGAGAGCGCGGCCGCGCGCGCACAATGAATGCTAATGAAATCCCGCCGCACGGGAATACAGATTTTATATTTTAGGGAGCAGGCCCCAGATTGGCGTGCGTAACGACTCCATTCCAGCTTTCGGGACGCTCCCGTTAACACATTTGGACTCGTGTCTAAGGTTAATTAGATTAGGAGGCATTCAACGGTAAACACACAAACACAAAAATCGTTCTCTATTACGAGTTCGTTGAGTAACTTTTGCGCTTTGTGTTGCACAATACATGACTTATTTCACATTTTTAAATCATACAGAAATGTTCTGAAAGTATTTGGCTTATATGCATTATAAAAGCACAGCTTTGTAGTACACTGAATGATTGGTTTTTTATATTTTCCAACATAAATGAACTTGCATGTTTTTGTGATAACATTATAATAAACAGAGTTTAACTGTTGGTTTTGTCAATTGAGTAGCATTAAGAGATGTTAACTGCGCCCCACGCAGTTCATAAAGGGACTTCCCTTTACAGCAACTTCCTTCTTTCCAGCATAGAAGTATAAACACTATTCTATTTTAGGCACAAACGCGTTCTTTTTAGGACGCTATATAAAAATCTAGAATTTCGTTTAACCATTTTCATTTAGATATCTAAAAGCCCTATTTTTATATCACACAAGAAATTCACTGTAAATTAAATAACTTAAATTTAACTAATTTCTTGAAGTTCTGTAAGTCTAGCACTTTGTTCTACAATTTTTATTTCGATATACTTTGTAATAGCTAAATAAAACGATGTTCTGTCCGTCTCAACTTACTCAGATTTAGCTCGAGAAGATAGAAGCAATTTACATGAGTTGTTGCCGTCATGCATCCTTCCGTACGTCACGGCTCAATTAATTTTATACGGAAACGGATATATGAGCAAGGCGCAAATGGATTCATCACGTGTATAATTTACTGTCTCTCTGTATGTATAATCATTAGTATACGACGCCTTCCCCTCCACACCCTGATGGGTTAAAAATGTTTGGACTATCTTAAAGATACAGCAGACGAAATTTGAAATAGGGATATTAAATTGATAGCAAAATTTAGGACAAGGGGGTATCACGAAATGGTCCTCGAAACACTAACATTACTTTTAAATACAAATATACTACGGTAGGAACGTGTTAAGCAATTAATATTTACTGAAAATTGGTTTTAAATGCAGTCGTAGTCCCCTAGAAATTAATTGGGACAAGTGTTCGTGATTGGAACGTGATAGCCGATATATCGTTATAGTGACACATTGGCAATAGTAGCGACTCCTACCCACAACGACCATAGTAAATAGGATGTTAAAAGAAATTGAATTGTATAATTTAGTGACAAAAGCACATAAATTTAAAAAATTTGACATCACGATTGTTATCCCCGAAGGGGTGGGCAGAGGAGTGTAGAACACTCCCGCGTTTCACTAGTTACATACATTTAACGTTACATGGAATAGGTGGTGATTCTATTGCCGTACACTGGCCAGAAATCCAGACTCCAAGGCACTATAAAAAAGTTCTATTAGAAAACCTAAGTATCTAATCCAGGATGTTAGTAGTAACTAAATTAAGTCATTTAGTGACAAACGCACATGCTATTTAACCGTCATAACAATTAAAAATTAACAAATGTTCGTTCAAGCGTTTATATTATCCCAATGTATTTGAATCGTATAGATGTTTATGCCCATTTGTTTAATTGCAAAATCTTTGATAACCACAAACATTTCAATTTTAAACGAATTAGTCCTTCAATTGGTTGTATCATGTACTTTTTTTTAAATAACACAGCACACATTTACTTTAAGTATTTGATTTATTTTAACAGTAAACTGAAATTTATTACGATATAAAAATATCCTTGCCTTTCCAGTCGAATCTATAATCCAGAGGAACATTAGTAAGTCAAGCTGTTCTCATAGAAATAATTTGACCTACTGGTAGTTTGTACTACGCCCTGTATTATCTATGTGCATTATTAAAACCGCATCTTAAAACTGAAAACAATCACATCAATATATTCAAATTTGTCAAAGTTTGACAATGAACACTTCGCGAGCTTCGCAGTCTACAGCAGCCTTTCCCTTTCTAATTTTGAGGAAAGACCCATTTCCAACAGTAGAGCGACAAAGGAGTTTATTATAATCATGATACATTTCAAATACGCAGTTTATTATTGTATATCATACACACACACACACACACACATTGTCAGCCCATCATCGCCCACTGCTGGACATAGGCCTCACTAATGGCACGTCACTGAGCTAGATATTCAGCCCTTCGCATCCAAGCGCTACCAGCCACTTTGCGTATTCTATCAAGTGCTTGCCAATCCGCAAGCCTCATAATCAAGAAAGGACTGAGTCGCGTGTCATAAACTCCAACGTATGCTATACGAATGTCCATAACTGGTTGAATATTTCCTATGCCACGGCAAAGGCTCATTAATTCAGAACAGGCGGCGGAAGGGCAGCGGGTCGCGCCATTAGTTGCATTATGCAACGGGCCCGCATGTGCCATGCATGCAAAGAACGTATAACGACTGATCAACTAAAACAATACGATGATGCAAAAAAACTAGCCCAGATCCACGGATTGCCAGAATTATCGCCATATGCATACGAAATGTACGACAATCATTGGTAATCATTGGTACTATATAAATTCACATTGTTTTTAATTATTCTTTACAATTCGGTGAATTTGAAAAATTATTATTATTTGATCAGCCAGCGAAGCTATCACTTTATGGTTTTATACCTAGAGATCTAAATAATTCACGTGTAACAATTATTACGTACAATACTAGTAAAGGGTATCTGACCCTTGTTTAAAAATTATATTCATTTGTCGACCCATCTTACTTATATATATGTATATTTTAATGCATAATACCTATTGCGACACCAATGTATTAACAACACCGATGAACTTATTAAATAAACTGATTTGATAATCAAAAAGGACTAGTACAAAAATAACAGTATTAAAATTTTCCGCTTCGCAGAAATTATTTGTTCATGTGCAATTTGCTTTTGAACGCTTATAAATAGAATTGTTGGAACTACATAATACGTACTATGTAAGTTTTTATAACACTTATGCAGTAACGTCTGGGAAACTTCACTCGGCGTAGAGCATCACAGTAAATTAACGATGTAACAACAGAGGTAGCGTAAAAAATCTTAGCGATTTACTCTTCACGTCCAGTGCCGAACGTATTTTTTTTTAACTGGAAAATGTACACTTTTACAAAAAGACATATATAAAAATATATCCAACTACGAATGACTAAGTTTGGTAGTGGTCATTGCATTCTACAGAAGACGCAAACCGTGTCATTGGTTATTCACCTACTGCCTACACTGAACTCCACTGTCACAACTATGAAATAAAAGAATCAAAAACACCTTTTCGCTTTGGTTCCAACGAACAGTATGTTTGGTTTCATCTAACGCTACGATGGGAATAAACCTTTATGTACTTTTTTATTATAAAAGTACGGACTCTATGAATATTGATAAAAATGCCCAAAGGAACTTAAAATTCAAATATCGAAAATCTGACGAAAAACTACGGATAACGATCAATGACATGAAAATTTAGTCCCGTAACGCAATGTACCGTGTTAGAGCTACTTTTAAAACCCGATAGCCGCCTGGCAAGTTTCACTCGACGAAAGCTATCGTATAAATCAAGAGCTACTCCCGACCATAGATACGGGATTTATTTTAAAAAAACCTAAACACAATAACAGCACGGCTAGCATCTGTAAATCAACCGGTGTCTACATTCTCAGCGTTTATGTAAGCTTCCGGCGAGCATGTGATGTCATTAGAATTTTTTTATAAAATCTCACTTCAACTTCTCATATTACCTGTCGTAAGTGTACTCCAGTGGCGTAATTACTTTAGTAGATGTGTACGTCAGTTTTAAAGAAATGTGAGATTGTCCTTATGATAGATGCAATTATACAATCATTTTTATGGTTTATAAAGGGCAATTTGAGGACGAAGAAAGTCTTTCTTTCTGTTACAAGAAAAGTAGTAAATAATGAAACTGCTCATAATAATGGAATCGTAAATGTTTGAATATGACGTGGACATGATTTAAAAAAATATCCGAATATTTTCACGACCGCTGTTTTATTTATTGCTGTATTGCATAAATTAAACGTTAAATAATTGTATGCAGGATTTTTAGATAGCTGTACTCAATATGCACACTCGTGCGTTAATCGTTAAATGAAATGTCGGTACGAAAAGACTTATTGGACAATATATTTAAAAGTTTCACCACAATTTCGGCAAGATCACGCTCCTAAAGAAATTTAGGACATAATGAACATTTGCACTTCCTTCACATTGATTTAACACCGCGCTTATAATCCGCTTATTACGCGAAATTATTACGCCATTTGTCAAAAGTTAGAAAAGGCTTGTCTTAAGTTTCCTTTCAGGAAACTCGGGTAAAGACATTAAATTTTAATTTGCTAACTCACAGCCCTAATCTTTTGTGGGTTAAAACTTCAAATAGTAGGGAACAATGTGCGATTATAGTCGCTCTTCATCCGAACAGAGTGCTACGTTAAATAAAGTTCATGAATGTTGAAGAAACATAAACATATTTTATCATAGTCATCCTACAATATACTTATACACTCTACTTCTACACTCTATTTCTATACTCAAAAGAAGAACTGAAAACCAGTGTATTACTTTCTTTGAGGAGTTCACTTTGGATCTACATTATTGCCATTACAAGATGTACCATAGGTGTGGTTCGCTATTTAAATAAAGTATCTCATCTGATGAAAAGAGTTGCGTTTTCCAAGACGAAAATATATTAATACATTCTATATACGAATTTAAAGTACATAACTACTACTACAAAATTTTATTATGGTACATGCAAGTTACTAGTACAAAGTTATAAATTCCTAAAAGTAGTGATCAAAAACGTTCTGTGTTTGAGCAGGGTCAAACGAAGAGACGCCTAATTAGTAGAGGTATTTTTATGAGTTGTTGTTAAATCTTAATATGTCTGCTTCCTAGGCGCACTTCTAATTAGATCATTACAAATTAAAAGCTGCTGATTAATTCTAGAACCCTTCCTAGAGCTGGTACAAATTCTAGAACAACTCGTGTTATAGAAATAGTGTTCTCGCAGTAAAAGTCTTGCTGAGTATTCAACAACCTTCACTTCGTTTCATTACAGTCATCCGAGCGAGTACACACGTCAACTATGTCACATAATAAGATTTTTAATCTGCAACCCCGGACCGTTTATTCACGCACGGAATATCTCCTGCAAAATGCAATTTACAATAAATTATGTAGATATTAATAAGTGGGAAGGTTAAGGGGTGAAAATAATGGTCGGGCCATCCATCGTCCGATAAATTGCGAGTGGAGACACACTGTATTGGGATTACGTGCTTCAATATCCGGAATAAGTCGGAGCCGTGACTCATCACGTGACAGCCTCGCCGACTAATCGCTAGACCGATCGTCAAACAGATCTATCATCCAGTCGACCGACATAAATTAGTGCGTGAAAAACTTTCAGACACATTTCGTGAGGTTATGAACGTTTCCTCGTAAAATTTCAACGGTTACCGCTATGAGGAAATTGAGGCAATTTGCGAACCTAATGCGACCGAATAAAGGATTTGCGAAGAAAACATTGTGTAATCCTTTCCTTGTAGGTAAATAAACATATTACCTCGTGTATTCAAACACGTCACTAAGTCATTTCGCATGAGCTTTATGCTTCTGTTTCGTCACTCACACGTTCGTAAACGAGTTTTATCTCTAGATTAGACATCGCTCTGTTTGTTGTTACGGCCGCGTCATTTGAACGGCACACGTCATTCATGTTAGCTACAGATATGAAATACATTTAATGTATTCGTATTGTATATGCAAATCACTTGTTAAAATATGTGGAATGTACGATATAGCTAAATGTTTATTCATTGTAATATTCGAATTGATTAACATATTTTAATTAGTAAATTATGTGCATATTTTCAAACTTTTCAGGCTAGATCAATTTCGGCTAAATACGCTTGGATTTTCAAATAAATTTCCAGTATATTTATACTGTTTATCAATTCATACAGACTAATTAGAACTGCGTGTGTTAAAGAAGCGTACGCAAACTTTCAGAATAGGCTTCAACACGAAGTAAATTCTTGTGACAGTGTCTTTTAAATTCATCTAATTATTTAGGCTTTGTTATTAAAAACAATATTGCTTTTCTTTGTATCAAAATTATAATTTTTGTATCGAATTCATATTTTTAAGCCAATGTGACTGATTGATAAAAAATACTTTTAGTGATGCCTTTTGTTAACTTTAATCATTCGTCGAAGAAAATAAAATGTTGAGTTCCGCATCAGTACGTATGACATTAGGAGAAAAATGCTTGTATGCATTTTTGATAGACTTGTAGGGCGTTCGGAGACCAGTTTCTTAACAACCGGAAAATGTTATCAGCGCCCTTCCGTAACCGGTAATTTCCAGAACTCCTGAACGACCAGCAGTGATTGCATATGCCCGAACCATTTAAAAGCAAGAGAGACCCAAAACCCAGAAATGGTATTTGGAATGGTACAGATATATTTAGCATTTTCTTTATTATCCGTAGGCGCTCTGACGGAGGGATAACAGGATGGAAGTAACCATCGTCGAAAGGCTTCTCAAATCGAAACTCACAGTACATTTTCCAATGCTTAGCTGATGTAGTAAACTAAGCAGTAGTTAATATATAATATCGTTGACTCTGAAGCTTAATACGTCTGAGGAAAAAATACAATGTTTTTGTTTTCATTGAAAATATTTGATCAGGCGAAAGTACCCTTCGGGTGCAAATAAAACGTACTTAATTACAGTTTGAGGAAACTTTCGTCCACGTGGCAGATTAGGTACTAATATACATTCCATGTTTTGCCCGATGTTTATTTACGCAATGATATTATGATAGTTCGCGAGATTTTATTTTCCGGCTTTGTCCTTAACATGACCGCGAACGAATTAATAGTTACTGAAAAAGAGCAACGTTATTAATTTGTGCCCCGCAATAAGTGACCAGTCCGGTTTCAATTACATTTGTATGGAGATGGATAATTACGTTTCAATCGAGCGTAAACAATCACTTGTTAGTACTGCTTCGTTAGTCGAGCGGTTGCAAGCGCTACTGCCGAACGGGAGGTCTTGGCTTCAAATCCCGGGTCGGGTACTATTGGATTTTTCTAATTTAGAATTTCTAGTAGTGACTCGGAGTCTGGGTCTGTGCCCGGTGCATGGCAACAGACTCACCACCCATTCCATGGAACTTAAACGTAACTAGTGAAACGTGAGGATGTACTACATTCCTTTGCCTACTCCTTCGGGGATTACAGGCGTGATGTTACGTTACTAACATACTTACAGTACAAGGTATAGACTCCTCTACGTGATGTAAATTGTTGACAAGACTAGTTACAACTGCCAGAATCGGATAGAATCATCGAGAAAGTTCTAGAAAGGCGACAGATATTCAGTTACCTTAAGAGAGAAATAGCTTCACTATGTGTAGCCTTTTGAGTAGTGTAACGCTGACTTCACTTTTTATAATGATATTTTCGTTTCTCTAGTACAATTTTATTTAACATGTTGTCTAAAAGATTTACAAGATATGAACATGCGAACAAAAATAACGAACTAATTGAAGTAACTTATCTAAAATCATTGTAAAAGCCTTCAAATAATTCTCAAAATATACATAAAAAAAGTATGAACGCCACTTAATCTGAGACATAAACCGACCCTATTGTATAATCCAAAATTAGTTCCTTATCAGGGCCCACTGACCGCACAGCTCTTGAGCAACGAACCATGAAAACAATATTGGGCGTTGAAGGATCAAATTAACATTCATTCCTTCGATTCTGCTCGATTACGCAGATTAACGCCAATCTCGCCAAAGCAGGTATTCAATGTACATAATCGTGGTGCAGGAAACCCTTAACATAAATCCTCTGACTATTAACCCAAATAAATTTATTCATCGGAAAACTAAAGCCCTCGTCTCATCAACCGCTAACCGCCTGCTAACTGTCTTGTGGATACAGATATAAAAATAGCGAGATGGAAAACTGAGATAACAGCTCTATTTGCAAGATACATAGGTATATTACTAAATAAAAATATTTTGACTTTAACATTTTATCTAACAGTTTATGTGATATTTGTGCGGATAAGAAACCCATTAACGGCCGTCGAAAATCTTTTAAACTGGAGAAAAAGCTTTTTATTTTCTTAAAAACCAGTATATCGAGTGAGGGTTATTGTTAAAATAGATTTTATATTTGTCTTGTCATACTATCGAATATACCTTATTGCACAATTAAGACGTATTCATTTATGTATTCATTTTCATCACCCATTATTGAACTCTGATTAATCATTTACGGATCATAATATAAATATGAAATCGTAATAATCTCGTAAGTTCGATAGCACGCGAAGTGCAAGTGATTTTAGACTCTATTCCGGCATATTTCTGGGACGTGCCGACGAACTTTGTGTCAATCGGGTCGAACTTAAACTGTCAGGCTCATTATGAAGTTGACTGTGTCGGGGACTTAACAGAGATCGCAAACTGTGCGTCTTTGATCTTTACAACAGCTAATTAATTGGCAAGGAAAGATTAACCGGGTATTGACAGCGCCCGTTTAAATCTATTGGATGGCATTATTATGAAGGTTCTATTGTTATGTTTTAAGTACCTCTGTATATCTTAAATACATATGTACTCCTAGTTGTTATTAGTATGATAAAAGAGTTGAAGTATAATAAATAACTTTGTCTTAAATTCGTCATTTAGAAAATTTACTTTTGAAAACTTACTTTATGTTCTTGTGTATTTTCTAACAATCAAAAATATGTTGTATCTACCGAATGTAATCGAACGAATGTAATGTAACAAATAGATAAATGGACAAAATGATAGATAATATCCATGATCACTAAAGTTATTATCCAACCATGAAAATGTATCTAACTATTGCTATGATGTTACAGAAAATAAAAAACACCAATAAATACCTTATATAATCGATGAAAACAATTTTTGAAATAAGCAACGCAGTAAAATCTTGTACTAAACTCATTGGTCATAAATTTAATCGAAGCCTATTCAGATTCTACTCAGAACCTTAAAACATCCAATGTGATTTATGTAGTATTAGATTCTTTATTGCGAAATTATTTTATAATGTACAATACCTATGTACCAGAATAATCTACTTGGGCGAGATGAGATAAGTTTTCAAAGAATGTTAATATTGACTGTAAGAACGAAATTGTTTAATCCGTACGGATAAATTATGTTTGGTACTAAGCGGCCCTTAAAAAATTACATCCGTAAATAAACTAGGGAGAGCTGAAGAACGCCGAAGCTGGAGTGCTATTGAAGAAGCGTATGATAGACGGTGAAAGAAATTACATAATACTATGGTTTTAAAGATACAATTTCAAGCACGAAATATGCAGAGTAAAACAGTGAAACATACGGTTTACAATTTAAAACGTCACACCAGGGATCATGGGTTCAAACCGTGGCACGCATCTCTTTACAAAATTACCTACCTTTTAAGATTGAATACTACTAACTGCAACGGTGAAAGTAGTCATCGCGAGGAAACCAGCACACTAGAGTTCTCCATAAAGTTCCCGAGAAGGAAAGAAAGTACCTCAGAAAGTACGTGAAGTACGCCAACAAGCAGTCAGTCAGCGTGGGCTATGGGCTTAACCCTTTCATTGTGAGGAGTTACCCTTGTACATGTACAACGCAATCAACAGAAGGTTGATGGTGAAGAATATACGGAGGCGTTGTATGTAAAGCATATAAGTATCTAAAAACATCAAAGTAACTTTTCATTTTTAAACACTACGGTCCAAAAGTCAGTCCCGTAGTATCTTGGTGTTGCCGTTATTTTCCATTCTTATTTTTAAGGAAGACTAAAAAAACACCTTTCACGTTGTAAAATACAATTCATTTCAGCAATACGTACGTAGTTTTACTTTCACAATTTATTCACCCTTATATTTTTATTGCCGCAATCAAACACCTCTTCCTTCTGAGATTTTTAAATTATAATGATAATTGTATTAAATTTTGATTTACCCTATCTGAGGAGCGAAATAATTTCTTTATTGAAATACAAATTATTAATACTATAAACGGTAATAGAAATAACTCATGTTCAGTTTTTCAATGTGATAATAGAGATCGATTATATCTATGCCCTGCAGCCCTTGACCCTTCTCATTCTAAAAAAATATATCCAACAGTGGAACAATAGAAAGGTTGATGATGATATGTGAAATTACAATAAAAATCAGTATTTTAGGTCAACAGTTTACGATGTAAAAAACATATGGACACCATAGAAAAATTGTGGTACCGAAAATAAATCGCGCTTTCAATTGTCAAATATACATGCATGGGGACACGTTGCATAAAATTGTTCGGGTGGCAACATTGGCGATATTACGGACAGGTGTTCGGCGCTCTCGTTCGCGGCACTCGTAAAAACAACTACACATTAATTTTTTATAGTGCTCCGCTGCAAAACTATTGTCATCCGCACGTGTTTGTTTGTGTTGCGTCGTAAATATACTTTAATATTTAGTTGTCAATCAAAAACACGATTCGCCGAATTGTGGGAAACATTTTACACCTAACAACATTTTCATTGCATAGAAGATAAAAGAATCATTTAATAGATGTCAAAACATGATTAAAGCCTAAATTTAATTACAGCAGTGTGTATATGAGCATTAGTTGCAACCAACGCTTCACCAGTAATGAACTTTTGAACCGCGGGGGTACGAAAGCGCTAAATTAATATCGTATTTTTACAACGTATAAGCGCCCTTATTAATCCATGCCGGGACGATTATGTCCGAATTAATTAAGTTTATCGTTTACGCGTGACATTTAATAGGCAATTACTGTTCTAAAATGTAACCGCGTAATGCTCGCGCCGGTCCGTTAGGCCACGTACTATTACCTAACCAAACAGTTTGGCGGACGCCGATAAGTAAGTTGCCAGCACAAGCGAAATCCTTCCGCAATCAACCGTCGATGACCACAACAAGGGTTTGAATTGTTTGCGAGGCAATAACTGTAACAATGTATTCGATTTTACCTACTAATGTCGACATCTCTTGTGTTTATACACTGCGATAAACCTTGTTATTATTGTACAGTTTAATTTTTGACTACTGATATATTGTCACGCCAGATCCCTTAGGAGGTTGGCGGAAAGTGTCCAGTACCAAATATACCTATTCTTATTATTACAATATATTACACGTGAATTGTCTAGGTTTATCTAGAATATCTTAAGATGGCGATAGGCTCACCACCTATTCCGTAGTGGGACGTAAACGTAACTGGTGAAACGTGAGAGTGTTCTACACTCCTCCTCTGCCTACCTCTTCGGGGATAACAGGCGTGATGTTACGTATGTTGTCTTTTGACGTCGAGCTTTGCTTTTATTCAAGGAGTTCCAAATTGTCAAAGTACCGGGAAACGCACTCCAGCAATCTACCTACATATGTCGTTTGTCCGGAGTAACGATTAAGACAAACACGTTTGTATGAATATAGCCAAATGTTTTAATGCTCTTAAACACTTACAGGTGTTCGTATGTTTCGTGTATTTGTGTGCTAGCAGTGCGGTCCAGGTCGCAGCGATACGGACCGTGTGTAACTTGTACTTAACTGTGTGTTCAAACAGTCTTGTTACCACCACTACACCTCGTAGTTCACGTGAGATCTGCATCTAGTTGCTTGAATCTCTAAGTATCTACATACAGAGTTTGCGAATATGAACATCGCCAAGAAGACTTTTATCGTTCCAGTGTTGGACACAAATCTTACAATCAGATGGGGTGAGGCCAAAACCTGTTACATTGTCCAAATTCCGGATGGCAAACTTCACATGGCTTAGAGAATATTATGGAAAAATATTCAGCTCTCACGACGTTTTTCTTCAACGTTAAGGGTAAGCGATATTTAATCTTAAAACATATTTTTTGAAGAAAGGTGCGCGACAGTGTTCGAACCCAGGCCTCACAAATCGAAGGCTAAACTCTAAAGCACTAGCTAGCGCAAGAAAATTACTCGATTTTCGTGATTACCGAACGTAACAATTGTATGTAAGTGAACATAAGCTGATTGTGTGTTTAACTTGTTCGCGATATTTACGGGTTAAAGGTATTTTGTTCCTTGTGAAAATTACCAGTGAGAAGGTTCCATTGATTATTTCGCTACACAGTGTTGTCTTTGTGGTATTAATTTTTAAATTGTTTTCTATTACACAATGGGGTTTGTACTGAATTGAATTGAAATATATTCATATCTATTAACTGCCTCGTTGGTCGAGTGGTTGCAAGCGCGACTGCCGATCAGGAGGTCCTGAGTTCAAATCCCGGGTCGGGTA
>DWJK01002477.1:0-14582 GCA_018248815.1 Croniades pieria auraria
TTTTATAAATTCTAAGGTGTGCAGGTTTCCTCACGATGTTTTCCTTCACCGTTAACAAGTGATATTTAAACTTAAAAACGCAATTTTGTAAAGAGGTGCGCGCCATGGATTTTAACCCAGCACTCCCGGAGCGAAAGGCTGAACTCTTCACCACTAGGCTATCACTGCTTTTGTTGCCAGTTTGCATAAGGTGAAACCTGAAAGAATTAATCTAAACCATTGAAACAGAGTGCGAGTACGAGGGTACCGTGACTATCTGTGTTCCACTTGTAGGTGGGCGAGGTGCTGTCGCTGGAGCTACCGCGACTCTCCATCAACGGCTGGTTCCACGGGCCGGCGCCGCCCGACCGGCCGCCGCCGCCCCGGCCGATCGAGATGCCCGCCGACGAGCGGCCGAACAACGACGTGGTCCGTGGTCTCGCATCGCGTTCTCGTCATCCATAACTTATCATAGGTCTCTGCGGCCGACAGAAGCGTTCCGTACCGCGAACTAAGAGGCAACGGTGCGTGTGCGTGCAGGTGGTGCTGAGCGAGTGGCTGGCCAGCACGTACATGTGCCCGCGCGTGCGCGCGCAGGTGGCGGCGCAGATGGAGCGCAGCAGCGTGGTGTGCCTGCGCGACCTGCTGCTGCCCGAGCGCGCCGCGCAGCTGCTGGACGCGCTCCGCGGACCCGGTACCTACCCGCCTTCTCCCTTCAGTATTCTCTTTTACGGACACAGGACCACTTCGAACACTTGGCTTGCGGCAACACCACCAGTTAATTTATTATTACAACGAACAAATCGTCTTATACCATATACTTGTCGCTTCGCTGTCGTACCGATCAGTTCTTATAAGTTATAATCGATACTAACACGCATGACTTTTCAAACACTTTATAACTTAAGGACGCGTCAAAGAAGGGGTGAATAAGCGTTTTCTAGGCAAGGGGCTCCATTTTAAGATGCGTCTTCGCTTTGCGTTCTATCAGGTGGCACCGCGGCCAGACGCTAAACTATCATCATCTGCCTGGTTGAGCATTTTGCTAGACATGGGCCTCCCATGAAATATTTCTGTTCACGATCTCGTGGCTGTACGTGTAGGTTAGGGATGGCAGAGCGCGGCTTCTCACCCTGCCTACATCGCTGCCCGTCGCCGGCCAGGGCACGTAGTCGTGCTTAGGTAGGCTGCGACCTGCCAGCGCCATATTTAATCATACCTACGGCACTAGTATCGAGGAACGGGGTTCATCGGGGGCACGGATGTCGAAACTAACGCTAGCCGATACGCCGCCGCCGCGGCGCTGTCCGCAGACGTGGAATGGGAGTGGTGCGGCGCAGGGCAGCAGCGTCGCTACGAGCGCGTCGCGGCGCGCTGGCTGCGCGCGGCACCGAGCGCGGGGCAGGGGCCGGACGCGGAGCAGGGGCCGGGCGTGGGGCAGGGGCCGGACGCACCGCCGCCCGCCGCGCTGCTGCGCCTGGCTGCCAGCGCCGCCTTCCTGCGCCTGCTGGCCGATCTCACCGACCTTACGCTGGTCTCGCTGCGCCGGCTCGAGCTGCAGCGCTGGCGCCCCGGATACTTCTCGGTCGGTGCCGCCTCCGTTTAGGTCTCGTGATCCGCTGCGACCTGCTGCGGATGCTCCTTATTCGCGGGGTGAATGTTCCTTAAATATGCCACGAACGGTTAGTTCGTCTGTTTCTCCCGAAATATTTCCCTTTGGAGTGATGAAAATGCGTGTAATTATTTTATACTAACCGATCCTTAGTAGTTTTAAATTGTCGTATCGACGATTAAGGAGGTAATATAATATTATACATCCTTCATGTCCTAATTTGAAGTACATGGATACTTGCTGTCGACTATAAAAAGACTTGAAATAAGTGATGAAATACAGAAACTGGGTTGCAATTACATCTCCTGCGATTAATGAAAACGCGAATAAGGAAGCCGCGAATGAGGAGCTCGTATGGTATTTTAACGTATTCGTTTCGCCGAGCGAGAAGGCCCTCGTAAAGCACTGACCCTTTCCGCAGCTGATTCCGCCGCGGGAACACTACCAGGCCCCGCGCCTGGAGGCGGTGCTGTACCTGGGCGTGCCCGAGCGCACCATCTGCGGCGGGCAGACGGTGTACGTGGCGCCCGAGGAGGCGCCGGGCGAGGCGGGCGAGGGGGCGGAGGCGGGCGAGGGCGGCGCGGAGGGCTCGGGCGGGTCGGGCGCGGAGGAGGGCGGCGCGGAGGCGCGCGACGGCGCGCTGGCGGCGCTGGAGCCGCGCCACAACGCGCTGGGGCTGGTGTACTGCGACGCGGGCGCCGCCTCCTTCACCAAGTACCTGAGCCGCCTCACCATGCGCCCCGACGAGTGCTTCTACATCCTGAGCTGCTCGTACTGCGAGTGACGGCGCCGCCGCGTGCCGCCGCTCGGTGGCCGGTGCAGTTTCTCGAGCGACGATCGTGGTACGCTCGGTGGTGTTTGGACTTATTTAGGGACGTGGTGGCACGTTTGTGCGGTGATGAGGAGTATTTCAGTGGATTTTCCTGTCTCCGTCTGATTGTTTTGTACCGGTCTTGGACTTTAGCTAGGTGACGTTCGACGTTTATCTGCTGCGACAGTATTATAACCGTTTTGAACAGCAGCCGGAGTTATTGGTGTACCTTTGCAAGTTCTCGTTTGTCTGTGCTTTTTCGACCCCTCAGCAGTCACGGATCATGTTGTTAAACACGACAACTCCTCTGCTGCAATTACAGCTACTATGATATAGAGAAAGGAGAGGGCCAACGGCAAACCCCGTGCTAGCTAGTTTGGTTCGCGTTAGTTCGGTTTTGCAAATTGATATATATGTTTATGAGCCACTCCAAATATTACATTGTTGGCATATGGCATAGAAACCAGTAAGAAACCAAATCGTGAATAATGACCACGTCGGAAACCACCGATGCAAAAACAAACATTGATTTACACAACTGAATGCCTTTTCCGTCGGTGTCCGGGCGAAGAAAGAGTACATTCCCCAACCCCATGCCGGGATACAGGCGGCCGCATGGCTGTAGCAAGGAGCTGTGCCTTGCGATCCTTATTCGGCATACCCCGCAGCGGAGGCCCGTGCTCAGCACTGGACCGAGACGGGCTATTGATGAGTGCCCGGATAATGAAATTTTCTTAGCCGTAAGCTGCTATGAAAAATAATGTTTTACAAGAAAAGCCTCCGTCAGATGGATATATATTTCATCTATATATTGCTAGACATTAAACGAAGGAGCGTCAATTAATGAAGTTTTCAATATACTGTGTTGGGACTGATGGAATGTATATATATTACTGTAAATGAGTCGTATTGTGTGTTGAGATATACGTGAACGTGAGCCTGCCGTGGGAACCGCCCAGCGGTCGGCGGCAACACCTCTCCTCGTCGCCACCCGACTGTAGGGGGAGCAGGTGGAACTCTTGTACATTTGTGGATATAGTAGTGTGGATATAGATAATTAAATAAAAGTGGAAAGAAAACTCGTAAGATATATTTGGCATTTGTATTTAAGTCATTGACCATTTTCACATGTCTAGAACAATGTGTATATAACGTTATAGGTAAATAAATGTTGTCTTAGTTATAATTAATAGATGTTATTTTGAATAAAAAATTCTGAGTGGATACACTATAATATGTATGTGTGTGTTACGATGTAGCTGCCCAGAGGTGACGGCGGTCGGCCGTGGACCGACTGCAACTAGACTGAGGGGGCGAAGGGGAATGTTTTCTTTTTCACTTCACCTTTTCCTGTTGCAGTTCTGACATATTAATGCTGTCTAAATTAGTAGAGAGCCAGCCTGCGCTGTAGTACGAAGCGGGCGGCAGCCAGAAACAAGACCCTGGCGCATCTTTGCGATTCACGTGTTGATATTATGTTCCTACATATTAAAATAACTATATCTGACAATACTGTTAATCCGGACCGGGCTCAAATTTTAAGGCCGCACCTCTTTACAAGTCTAAATAAGATTAAATATCACTTCCTATAACGGTGTAAGAAAATGTCGCAAGGAAACTTGTACGTTTTCCAGTTCATAGAAAAAAATTCTCAAAGACGTGTGCAGTCTGCCCAGCTACACTTGGGCAGCCTGGCAGGCTATGCCTCAGTCCTCTCAATCTGAGGTGAGCCTCGTGTCTAACAGTGGAACGATCGAGAAATTCTAAAAAAACCATTCTCTTTAAATTTTGAAAAATGCTTTAAGGTACGGAAGTATATCTGAATAAAAGAAAATTCTGAATTGTTACAGGTGTGAAGGTTTTATAGGAAGTGTGACGTAGGTTTATAATAATGAGTATGATAATGTAACACGTCTCATAGTTACCACTGAGTTAACCGGTCAGGACGGCGGCGTTTTTTACAATATGTATGGGAATTATATGCAATTGGCCGTGCTTGACGATCAATTAGTTTGATGAATATTGCGCAACTCATGTTAAGATCATATGTCGTATGCAAAGTAACCAAGTTTAAAGGAGTCTGAACAAATGAAGACAAGTAATGGCCCTGTGTGTGTCAGAAACGAACACGACTCGTTTGGTGTGTACACTGCTAGCACATGCCGCAGTAGGGCTCCCTGCTGAGTTGGAGAGCGATAGGGACTATGTTCGCTTGCTAAGGTGCATGCTGACTGAACTACATGAAGTGCGGGGCACGTAACGTTGTGAACGGTCGGAGAAATGCCGGCGTGTCAATAGCACGAGTCAATTAATCATTACGAGTCCGGTGTGCATCAAGCGGTGGGGGATGCGGTGTGCGGAGAACGTGTCGTACCGTGGATGAGGTTAGAGGTATAATGCGCTAAGGGGCGGGAGCCTCACGTGTACTGTTCTTGGAAGAGACAGTTTCTCCATCGAAAGTGCACATAATTACATATGTATGTCTCTAAAAAGCGACGACAATAATGTAACTGGTTTTTGTTTATTTTACAACCGTGTGGATATTTGACACGAGTGTAGTACCAGAGAAAGCTGTAGCATAATAATTTTAAGTGGCCTTTCAATATTTTCTGTATGGATGCCTTGTATGACTGCCTGGCTGGGTCAATGGGTGCAAGCGCGACTGATGAGTAACAGGTTTTAGGCCCTGGGCTGGATTTCCGCTTCTAGTAAAATGTTATTTGGGTTTTTCTAATTAATAATTTCAAATTTAATTTGATTTCCAGTAAAAGATCGGCACCTGGATTTGTCCTGTATAACACCTGAGTGCCTGCCCCTTCGGCGAAGTACAGACGAGCTGTTATATTATGCATTGTATGCACCAGGGATGTTACGGAGCTTCGACTTCGACTCCGACTCCGTTAAGTCGGATCTTCCGATTATTATTACACCTTCGGTTTGGACTTCGACTCCGAAACTTTTAAATCGGAGGTTTTAATCGGAGGTCGAAGCATAGCAAATAGGGAAGGTGGCCTGCGTCGACCGTTACGAACACGTTCATTCATTCATAGTATGAAGGTCCCAGCGCGACTGCCTCATTGGTCGAATGGTTACATGCGCGACTGCCGATCGGGAGGTCGTGAGTTCAAATTTCGGGTCGGGTGCTATTAGATTTTTTAAATTTAGTATTTCTACATAGTAGTGACTCAGAGTCTGGAATTGAGCCCGGTGTATGGCAATAGGCTTACCACCTATTCCATGGGACTTAAACATAACAGGTGGAATGTGGGAGTGTACTACACTCTTCTGCCTCTCCTTTCGGGGGCTACAGGCGTGATGATATTATGTAATATTAGCGACGATCCCTTATTGTGGTGGTAAGTAAATGGAAATACAAAATTCTAGCCCCTTAAATAAATTTCCCGCCAATATTTGTCGTCTCACATTTGGATTATTGAAAACACCAGCTGTAAGAATGGTGGTCGTGTATCATCACGTGAGCCATACAACACCCTTTTCGTGTACATGTATATAAATCTAAGGACAGGGAAGGTGAGTTGGTGACAGTGTCTTCGGACGCGCTATGGAGTATGTTTTAATTACATTTGATACGGTTCTATGGTAAATGGTTATGTAAACGTGGCGCGACGGTGGCCTGTGTAATTGTTTTAGAGTATTCTCAATAAAATTAATGATTTGTCGTCTACATGTATTTCTATCTTCTATCGAAGAAGTCATTTCTATCGGAGAAATGAAGTTAATGGCAGTGACCCCGTACCAGACGTCGTTTAGAACATTGTGAACTTGAACCAGGTAATATACGTAGTTTCCTATCCTGATATATATAACCGTCTGTGGTCTAACGTATATTTATCTCTCATCGAGCACGTGACAAGCCTTTGGTCAGCACACCGCTACATCATAATCAGCGTCCCGCCTGTAGGTTGCAGCGTGTTAGCGCTTTGTTTATAAACTGGCGAGGCACGTGCCAGTGCCGCCCGCACGATGTATACGAACGTTTTTTTGGATACGAAAACTACTCCGTTTGTAGTTAACTTATATAGATATATATAGTAACATTGAAGTGTCCATTTGCAATATCAAAATAATAAGGTTTTTTAAGTGCACTGAAAGTACATGCTGCACATATAAAAAAAGCAAATGTTAAAATATTTATCTGTCTCTGATAGTTCAGCGTATTCTTAGCGTAATAAAATATACAGCACCGATCAAACACTGATCGGTCGCAGTAATCACTTGGCTGCCAAAGCTTCTAAATCCAGGTGTTTCTGCCATCAGAAACAAGGAAGACTAATCTGAGCACACATTTCACGGCGAGTGTAGAAACCGTAACAGCACCTACTGGCTTATCTTAATGTTCCGGCATCCACTGCCTGACGTGCTGAGAAGGATATGGTTCTGAAGCTCTCCTCGACGTCTGCGTTAAATTGCGGGAGGTTCACATTTCAAAATCATAAAAAATCATTTCGAAATCACAGCAACTCTGTTTTTTAGGATGCAAAAATCGATAACTTGTCATTTACTCTAATTCACCCTTTAAAAACTTAGAGCACTACTATTTCTAGAATTCCTAGAATCATGAACCTGACCTACGAGTAGCGCTTTGCATGTAGGTAAACAATAGAATAAAACAAAAATGTCAAGAGTGAATCAGTTTCAAAACAGATTTTTCTATTAAGAATGTTCTTTATGGTATCCAATAAAATAAAAAAAATACTAAATTTCAACACTTATGTCATCCGCACAATAAAACACGCGCTGGACGCGAAAAGCGTCATTTCCATTGCGCGTGTAAGTTCATAAGACAGTGCACGTGTAGAAAAAAGGGCTTACTAATGGTTTACTGTTGTGATGTCGTGCGATACTATAAAATGTACGTATAGTTGTGTAAATACTGCTTAAGAAGGTGGCGTTAAGATCGGTTGAAAACATCATTGTCTATGCAATGAATAAAAAGGTAAGTTGTTTAATTATTGCCTAGACGATAAACATTGATCAGTTCGGAGATGTCACTCTTTTCTGACAAGAATATTTTCTCTTGTCATATTTTTCAGGGAACGATCGCCACGTGGTCGGCTATTGTTTTCAAACTAATTTTTTATCTTGGGTCACTCTTTACCTCTTTGCTTTAGGTATAGGTACCTGTTTTTTTATGATTATTCTTGTTAATATTTGTTTAATAATTAGTATTTTTTTTTAGTAAAGAAAAGCTGTTCTGACGGGTGTGTTCGTGAACAATATATTTTAGATTAATTTGGAAGGATGGCCATTTACGGAGGATTCAGTTATCGGCGCTTATTTTATAAATGTTTCTGTAGTGTTTTACCTTTTTTTAATCATTTTAGTAAATGTATTGTAATTTGTAATAAAAAGTAACCAATACCAAATGCTGAGTAACTTCGTCGTTGAAAAGTCGTAACTCCATGGAATCTAGGAAATTCAAATAACTCGTCAGTCCTTTCCAAAGAAAATTTAATTTTGACTAGATATCACGTTTCTTTGATTAGTCATTTTAGGCGCTGGGCATCTATAAACAGGAGGGCTCAAATCTAATTCATTTTACGATTGTACCTCCGGTTCCTTACATCAACTATTGAAGTAGGTATTAGCTTGTCGTGCAGAGTAGAACAATAAATTAAATGATCCTAACTAAGGCCGGTATCATAGTGCATCCCGAGCCCAGACATCTAGGATTTTCCTGAATTGTCTCTCGAATCCTATTTAAAGGGAATATTTTGTATGCCTTACTGCCTCTTTAGTCGAATGGTTGCAACTGCGACTACTTATCGAAGGCCTGGGATCGATTTCTGGATTGGGTACTATTAGATTTTTCTAACTTAGATTTTCTAGTAGTGGCTCGTAGCTCTCTTACGATACAAACACTTTATTGTATACCATATAAAAATACAAAGTACGGAATAATAAAATTTGGTAAAAACAAAAGGCGGTTTTATAGCTAAACGAGCGATCTCTTCCAGACGACCTTTATTGGAAGGAGCTTATTTTAAAAAGAAAAGAAAGTGGGCAGGGCAATTGTAGCTTAACACATTCACAATATCATCAAAGAATGAGGTAATGTGCCAAAAGACGAGCTTAGAGACGAGTTACAGAGACAAATAAAAAGCTTTAACTTGTCTTTTAGAAGCACTCAGAGACTCAGCCTGTCTGTTTGACAAGGGAAGAGAGTTCTACAGCGAAACGGCAATAACAGAAAAAGATTTTTTATAAAAATTTTATATTTTTCACTGAGCCGTGGCGATTGTACTGTACTTTTTTATCGTAACGTAATTTACCCCAGAAGTAAACTTTGCAGGAGTGCTTACTTCCTACAATCTGTATACGCGATGTTAGAATAAACAGAACTTCTCGTGGCTGGGTCACGTAGCGGGCGCTCGGATTGCGCCCCGCGGGAGCCGCCTGCGATATTGCCCATTGATCTCGCATCATCGCTGATCCAACACCAATTACTTGCCGCACCGTACATGCGGTCCCACTTTTCTTCTAATATATCTTTGATATTTTTCAATATAACATGCAGCATACAAATATTCCAGATACTCGTATATGTGCATGCAAGTGTCAATATTTTGAACCAGTGACACGGATTGCGCACACAACTGAGACGTGTTGGCACTGTATCATTGTCTGCTCTATATCCAAGTAGTATTTTGTTAGTCTTTATTATTTCTTTTTGATACAGAAAAACATCTAGAACCAAAATAGGATTTAGAAGTTTTATATTGAAGAATGGGTTGGTACTAATAAAAAGGCCTTTTATGCAAACACTATTTGCGAAAAATGCAGGTTTTTAAAACGACCGATCGACGTATCAGACAGCTGAGATAATATAAATGTGCGTAAGTAGGTACATGAATAAGAGGGCTCCGTTAATAATATGAGTCTAATAAGAAATTATATTTGCAATGAAATAAGAAACTAATACGCGCTTTCTGCGTCTCCTATTCATAATCGACCAACCAATAACCATGGGTACCTATATAATAATTTTTGCTTCGAGGATTATCATTCCGGCTGCTTGGCCGGATTAATTATTGCAAGTGTATGGAGGTTACCGTAAGCGTTCTCTTAATTAGGACAAAAAAAGGTTCATTGAGTTACCTATTAATTATTTATAATATGTCAGTTTGCTAAATGTGAATGTGTTTCAACGGCGCTCGCGTGTGTCATGCGGCGTGGTGAGAGGGCGCTGCTGCTACATCAACTAGTCAAAAATTAGTAATCGCTATGAACCATTTCATTAAAACATATTTTTTCCGATAAAAATGGTATTGGCATATTTTACAACGTGCTCAAAGTGGAAAGTTCGTAGTCGTGACGACAGTCAGGAGGCATGTTTCACGTTAAACTTATTATAAAAACTGGAGCAAATAAAGTATGAAGAGATTCCCGACTGCTACAACACAATGACAAAGAGTCGGCCGCTCGGGCCCGCAGTCGCGCCGTGCTACTTCTGAGCGACCAGCTCTAGGGAACGGAGTCTGAAAATAACTACTCACTTTATCTTTTTAGGTTCATACATGTTTGTTTCTATTTCATTTTTCATTTGCTAACATTCGAATTACCTATACCTACATTTATAGTTTTCTGCCAATTCGCGGATTAGAGTCACTGGGTGGAGTACGCCCTACCCCTTCCGCAGTTATACGAGAGGCCTGTGTTCAGTCGCGGAACGTAAAGATGGTTACAGTAAAGGATAATTACAAAACATCATCTGTAGAATAGCAGTGATAGAGTAGTCATTAAGATTTTAGGCTCCCGGGAGCTCCGGACGTCTGCGATTCGCTTGGTGGACACAGGTCCACGACAGTGCTTAGTGACAGTATTAAGCAAGTATATGTCTTAAAGATTGAATATAATTTGGTATGATGGCGAAGGAAAACATTGTAAGAAAGCATGTACGATTAGGAATTGTATGAAATATTGATAAAGTGACAGCTCATTGTGTACATTTTTATCACGTTTGACTGATTATCATATGAATTGTTCACTGAATCCTGGTCGCGTGGGGAATGTTGACATTCACCGAAAGTATATGGCTTGATCTAATAAAGGCAAAATCTTTAACCATAACCAACAGGTACCTACATGACGGTTTTTTAAAATACGGATACTGTTGAGCGAATGTTATATAGCAGAATATTATATAAAAAAACTGACGACCGGTTGTAGTGAAGTGAACACGACTAAGATATTATTTCCATTGTCATGGACGCGTTACTTGACTAGTTTATTCAGTAGAGTTGCGCAAATATGTATGAAGATCAATAAGCAGATCGGTCAAGCGGGATGATCTACGAATCCCTCAACAGTTCAGTGTTCCTCGTTAGGTAGGTGTGACTACGATCATAATGTCCCACTTGTTATATTAAAGACGCTCATAGAGATTTCTGTAATTGATATAATAGTATTCAAATACAGAGAATAAATGTTCATTCGACGAGATTGACATTACAGTAATCAGTACGCTTCTTTTGACAATTAACTATGAGGCTAAAGTGAGCAAGTGTGCGCTGTCTAATTATTGTCTAATGTGTAGTTATAAAGGATACTATTGGTTTCCGGCAGTAGGTACTTGCACTTGTAGGTAGGTAGGTAAGTTAATGCGTGGTTATAATAAAACATATTTTGTTTTGTCTAAATACATATACGAGTAAGTATCATGACTTTTCCGTTGTCTTCACAAAATACAAGAGCTTCATAAGTATCAAAATTATCATCCTTATCCCATATCAGTGTGCTGCTGGGGCGTGGCCTGGCGTAAGGGACATTATCGCGCTTTATGATGATAAGGTAGTTTAAATTTAAGGCAATTTTAACATATTTCTGTGAAAATTATGCATATTTTGCATATTCCATCAGTTTTGTTATATCATATTTTGATTATAATTGCAATATAATTGGTAGCGATAATAAGCGTTAATTGTAGGCGAATGAGCTAAAGCTGAGAAACAGACATAGATAAAGACGTCGTAAAGCAGACGGTCATTTAAGCCTACCTCTAATCTAAGGAAACCTCTCGGAAGGACGAAGGAAAATATGTCCGTTGGAAGTGATTCCGTAACGAGTTATTATAATTGTGAAGAAGTGGCAGTGACGAATGTCGTGATTAGTGATGACGTCTTACTAATCTATTTTCACCCGTTGACAGATTATATCAAATTTTCACTGATTATAAAAGCAACTGTAACAGCGGGGGACATGGTTGGAAATGGGGTATTTAGCGATATTTATAAGATATTGGCGGTGGCCACGGATAATGTTAGAGTCGGGTGACTGAGCATGGCGATCGCATTAGACCTAAGCCTTATGTACTTAGCAACTCAGCGCCAGTGGACCGGGGACGAGGGACTGCGCGAAGTCACAATCAAAGTTATTTTTAATAAACTTTTATGAATATTCAGATTTTGATGGAATAAGTAATACCTATGACCGATGACCTTAAGAAGGCGGCTGGTAACGGCTGGATGAGATCTGCGGAGGATCGAGTGTTGTGGCACACCTTGGGAAAGGCCTGTGTCCAGCAGCGGAACGAAAAAGCTGACATGATGATGAAGTAATTCTTGTTTATTTTATTTCGTTGTTTAATTGATTTAAATTTCTCTACTGAATGAGTTCTGTGAGAGCCCAGTGCTTCATAATTCAACTTATTAGGTACTTCAGGAATCTTGGCGCGCCATTTTTGATTTTTAAAATTATTCACATTTTTACCATTAGCCATCACTTTCTGTAATGGTAAAAGAAATGATCGCAAGGAAACCTAATATCCTCTCCGAATCATGAATAATCGTAAATGTCATAAGAAATCTGGGATTGATGTTAAATTATAAAGTCACTTTCAATGAATGTATTACGTAATCATATGCTCGCCAAAGTCCTGTACGCTTGGTTACGTTTAAAGGATCAGTAAAAGATTTACCTAAGTCTGAGTCATCCCGTTCGCAGTCAATGCCTACATGAGGTCGCTACTCGAATATGGCTCCGTGGTTTGGAACCTGAAGTATAATATTTAAATCTGCAGACAGGACAGTTCCCTTCCTGCTCAGTCGAATTTATTTCAGATGTCCGCGATGAAACTCCCGTATAAAGTGCGTGTTTAATGTTCCCTTTTCTAAAACAAAGTACCTTTCCAATACATTCTCATATCGCTCTTCCAAATATTATAGTGAACGCTCATACAAATGCTGATATGTTTAACTGTCGCATTGGAGCATACAAACTAACATTAAGGAGGCTCTCACAAATTAATACTTAATTGATGAAAGTATTTTTTTTCCGCTCTGAAGCTGTGAAACCATCTCTGTTGCAATGTTTTATATATATACATATTCTTTCGAGCCTTTTATCACTTCACTATTGGAATACGGGTCTCTTCTCATGATAATAGGATTGAGGTCATAGTCTGCCACACTGTCCAAATGCGCCTTAGTAGACTTCACACGAGAGAATTTTTTTAAACTCTGAGGTGAGTAGGTTACCTCGTGATGTTTTCCTTCATCGCTATAGCAAGGGATATTTAATGTTAAAACGCACATCTTTGGAAAACTGCGCGCCATGGATTTGAACCCAGGAACCACGGAGTAAAAGGCTGTGTTCTAAGTCACTACAGCTTTGTTTTACATAATACCTACCACTGCTTTGTTTTACGTAATGACATGTTGGCTTCCCAAAAAAAATTTATATTGTCTCCTTGATGACTACTACGACGGTCGAGTGGTTGCAAGCGTGACTACCGATCGAGAGGTTCTAGGTTCGATCCCCGGGTCGGGTACTATTAAATTTTTTATCTTGAAATTTCTAGAAGTAGTTTGGACTTCTGCCTTTGCATAGCAATAGGCGCACCACCAATTAAGTAAGAGATGAAACGTGGGAGTGTATTGTACTACTCTGCCCAGCTCTTTGATACGCAGAGAACCTTTGTCTACGCCTTTTTTATTTTTTATTGAAACATGAATTTGGTGTCATTTTTTAATTCATAAAGTCAGCTAGGTGTTATGACCTTGAGTTAGTATCTCGCGCGCGTCGGAGTCGCAAGGGAGGGGCGTTGCGTAAAATGACTGAAACCGATGTTTTCGCTCATTTCTATTTAGAATAACTCGCGACTCACACGTGTTTCCTTGTTGATTCTTGCATGGATCAAATGAAAATAAAAGAATGTTACGGAACCTTTATATTCAAAAATAACCAAAAAGTGCGAAAAAGTATAAAAATAAATAAAAATGTAGTATCTTCGCCTCAGCCCGTGCCAGAGCCAGCAAGATATATAAATCACGGCTATTGTCAGAAAGAGGGTGCTATGGGCCACTCACAAGTCCCCAATGTCCGGCGCCGAGCGAGCGACGCGGTTTCAGGAGCGTTACAAAGCTGCCAAGGCATGCTTAGTAAACGAAGCCGACTCCGCGAGAACCTTTACTGCTGCTGCCGATTCCGCGAGCACCTTCCTTTACCTCTATTTTCTTATAATGTTTAACATTCGAAGCGATTCGCTGCCAGAGACGTTTCACGATAAAATCATCGGCCGTGTACACCGAAGCAGCACCACCCCAATTTTTATTATGTTCTACCTGTAAATATTCATGTCGTAGCTTACATTTGATAAGAACAGTGGAAAGGTCGTATGAATGAAATGCGCTTCGCTTGACCTTTAATAGTTATGTGTCGTTCGGAGTTACGTTAAACAGAGACCGCGACGTGTGAAACTGCAGAACGCCGTCAGTTTTGAGGAAGCTTCGTGATTTTGATTTACATAATATTGGTGTTTAAATGACACCGAGAGTCTCTTTCACCACCTCTCAAATGTAATATAACCAATAATTCGACAGCGAGGCGACGTCTCTTTCCGCGCAGTTTTATGCCGTACTCGTTTTTAAAAATATTTGTACCTAATGTTCCTGTCGTTCGACATATAGTAATATTCTTACCATTTAATAAAATTCAAAAATTAGAATACATACAATCCAGGTTCATAAAACACTTAAACTACCGTTGTTACCATGATAAAAATTACGAAGAATCGTGCCTTTACCATCGGTTGATGACTCTTGAAGATAGACGTACCTTGGCTGACATGTCGTTTTTGTATTGCGTTTGTAATGGCCACGTAGATTGCTTGACACTTTCTTCAAAATTATTGAATTTCTCTGTTCCAAAAATTAGAACGAG
>DWJK01002478.1:0-14579 GCA_018248815.1 Croniades pieria auraria
TAAAGAGGTGCGCGCCATGGATTTGAACCCAGCACCCCCGGAGTGAGAGGCTGAATTCTTAACCACTAGGCTACCACCGCTTTTTACAATAAAGTATTTGTATTGTATTGTATTGTACAATAACGTAAATTGCCTATGGTCCAATGAGTGCTTTTAGTCTATGTGGCTAATGATGAGAGCAATATTGATCAGTAAATGGAAAAAATGGGAGTTTTTTGAAATTAGTAATTCGCGATTGATAAATTTCAACTACTCCTTCAGAAAGATTACGACTAATATGAAATTATTTTGATCGAGATATTCAGATGCGATTTTCTATTAAAATCAACATTGATTTGTTCTTAATTCATTTCCACAATCTCTACTCCTTTCGTCGGTCTATTGTTGGAGACAGATCGCCTATCAGAGCGAAAACGATCAAGGCTATGGTATAACACGCTTCACACGTCTAAGAGAACATGGGGAACTCTAAGGTCTAACAACTAAGTTCTCAAGACAAAGGATAAAAGCTAGAGAAAAAATATAAAGAAAAAATAGAGAAAAAAAGTTATCGCTACACAAAATAAATAAAAAACTAACAAAAGAAAGAGAAAACAAATTATATATGAATAACAACAAACGGTGGACAGAGGAAGTGGATCAGCATCTGCTGACGCGAGGTTGAGACGTGATCCCGTGCAGCATTGTTTTTCAGTCATACCCTCACCCTTAGTTGTGTTGCGGAAGTTGAGGGCAAGCTCCCCATTCGCTGCCCGCATGTCCGACAAATAACTATATGTGTGTGTATTGTATGTATGCTTGTGTGTGTTTGAGTATGGGTTGTGTGTGTGCGTAAGGATACGGCCAGTAAAAGATGGAAGTTATATTTGATCTTAACGCACATTTTTGTGAAGAAAGGTACCTATCAGGATTTGATTGCAAACTACGAGCGTGTCACTGCTTTTATCTCACTAATTAATGCTAGCGTATTGATTAATGTGGAATATTGAGAAACGCAATACACAGTTTCGTCTTAGACCTTATTTCGTTAATCGGTCAATTATTTGCCTCGTTGGTTGAGTGGTTGCTAGTGCGATTGCCGAATGAGAGTTCCTGGACCCAAATCCCGGGTCGGGTACTTTGGGAATTTTCTAGTTTAGAATTTCTAGTAGTGACTTGAAGTCTGGATCAGTGCCCGGTGTATGGCAATATGCTCACCACCTATTCCATGGGACTTAAACGTAACTGGTGAAAGGTGGGAGTGTACTGCACTCGTATGCCTACCCCTTCGGGGATTACAGGCGTGACGTTACAGTCAATTAAAAATTATTAATATTATATCACTGTACTTTCCTAAGGTTTAACCTATGTCCCTAACACGTTTCACATACATCAGTTAGGGGTACGTGGTGTTAACCTAACTTTGAATCTCAAGTAAACTGAGAATTTTTCTGGAAGAAATGTCCCTTTCGACTATGCAACTTATTTTTTTACAAACATAACGCTCAGTTTTTTTTTTTTTTTTTTTTTTTTTTGATGAGAGGGTTAAGGACTACGGCCTTAACCCTCTCAATATGAGAGGAGACCCATATTCCAACAGTGGAATAACGAATGGGTCGATTATGATTATGATGATTATATTGATAACTGTTATTATGAACTGTCCTATTTAATATCAACGTCACTCTTAAATTAGACTACTCGCCGTAGAGGGAGAATAAATTCTCATCAACCAAACGCGTAGTAATCTTCAACAGCCAATTTGTCGCTCGCGTTCTTGCCACGAATATGCAAACTTCGAAATAGGCTTCACTCTGAGCTATTTCCAGTGCCCTATATCGTGAAGTTTTTCAAGAAAACGATAACAGAGTCCGTAACGGTTAGTAAGGCATTGATAAAGACTGCCGTTTTGCAATCGTCTATAGTTGACGATGATTACTCACCATCATGTGGCCCGTTTGCATGTTTGTCTGTCTATGTAATAAAAAGACTGATTGACTTATAAACTATGAGAACGGTTTAGGCCATTCTCGACCCCTTTCTTTTTGAAAGTAAACTTCTAACAGTTGAATAACAAAGGAACTTATGATGAATACTAAAGTGTTATTATTTCGGCATCAATTATCCACCAATAGTTTCGGAAAGAGAATATTAAAATTTGCTATTTAATTACCATCCAAGTTGCTTCAAACAAACTGTCAAATATCCTTATTAATTATCAATTCAAATTATGTGTCTATCACGCAAAAACTAAGGTCTAGATTTCGTTTAATTTATTTAGTTTTTACTTTTTAGACACTTGGTACTTATCGTAACATAAAAATATTTCGTAACAAAAAATTCGTAAATGTAAAGTTTTAAGAAACTATTTTTTTTTAATGATTTTCTAGGATTGTAAGTTTTTGCCGTTAATGTTTTTTTAAGTTTCCTTCTCTGTACGTAAAATATGTTATTAATGTCATATACAACGCTGACGAAGTCGCGGGTGTCAGCTAGTATAAAAATAAAGACAAAACAATTTACATTTTCGTACTAATGTCCTCTATTTCAGAGTAAATAATTTACTTTGGAATAGAGCTTAAAGTAAACAATTCAGAACCCGGACTTGTCGAAAAATATTACGTAATGCAATGTTATTCAGAGAAACTAAGCTTATTAAACATTACAAATGCTGTAATTCCTTTTCCCCGAAGGGGTAGGTAGAGGAGTGTAGTACACTCCCACGTTTCACCGGTTACGTTGAGGTCACGTGGAATAAGTGGTGAGCCTATTGCCATACACCGGGCCCAGATCCAGACTCCAAGTCATTACTAGAAATGCCAAATTAGAAAAATCTAATAGTACCCGACCCGGGATTTGAACTCAGGACCTCTCGATCGGTAGTCGCGTTGCAACCACTATACCAACGAGATGTTGAAGGCAGTGTAATATTATTATTAATTTTAAATAGCGCATACATGTAACGAACATAGCCATCAACGTTCTTGCTTTGTGTTGGCTTGATAAAGGTTCTTTCATACTATGTATTAGAAACACATAATCGTTTTCTCTGAAAATTCCCTATTTTGTTTGATTAAATTTTTTTCTTAAAAACAAGAAACTCATTCGAGGCAACTTACTCAATGCTACTAGCCACTAAATAATCGCTAGATTTATATCAAATGCTCTCATATAATAACCCGAAAAAGTTCATCTAAACTTTTAAAGTGGGGTAAGCGCAAAACTTAAAGGATAAACTTAAGGGTATACCTTATAAATATCAAAGAGCCTATAAATATCTTAGATTCAAATCCACGTCTCTGGAGATTTATGAGGGTGAACTAGTATTATATAAATCATTACTAGGATTTACTGCTCCAGCAAAACTGTCCAGGTGTTCGCTTTTTCGTATTACAGACACTTGGAAACAAATTTCAGGGGATTACAATTTTTGAATATACATGAATTAAAAACTAATTTCTATTTAAATTTACGAAGAGGCGAACGAAATAGTTTATACGTATATGTATATACATATATATATATATATATATATATATATATATATACCCGAAACGATATATATGTATATATATATATATACCCGATACGGTATATATATATACATATATTTTATTATTTTATTTACCTCACAGGCAATATACTATACTTACGTTACCATACTTTTACAAAGAAAAGGTATATTTACAAATAAAATCATTGAAATCGGCAGTCCGTATTGCAATAGTTTATATTACTTAAACTAGATGGCGTTACTAAAACTCGTTCTATAAGTTTAAAGTCGTTTAAAGTTTATATAGAGCGCAAAGCGAAAATGTTGTGGTCAAAGAGATTTATAGAGGTATAATTTTTTTCGTACTAAATACCCCAATATTGTTCAAATAAGAAATATAATGAATAGCGGTAGAATGTCGACCACTACCGCAAGTAATATTACTCTGCTGCGGTTAGAAGCCAAGCGGTTAAGCCTTTAACGCATTTATACCAGTATTACTGCTAAAAATGCCAGTATCAAAAGCACTTATATGTTGTCGAAAATATAATTAAATCATTTCTGTTGGTATAAATAACGACTATTTAAATATATTTAAAATGAAACCTACGTCATCCTCCTCCCATTATCATCACATGATATCCCCAACGGCCTTTCTCAGTACACCACTGGACAAAGGCCTTTCCTAATGAGCGACGTAGAACACTTTGACAGGAGGGTATTGCCATAAAAACTTCGCTACATCTCGATAAATCGGAACAGCATCCAGTCATTGATAACGTATCTGATCCTTCGATTTCCCCTCTTACCCATCTCGATGTGACGTCCTTGGGAAATCATATTAATTTCCATCTTTAATTTCCTAAGGGACACAGGGTCCACTTTTATTAAGAAAAATACTTTTAAAAGTTTTCTACACGACTACACCAAATCTCATTTATCACCAATCTCATCACCAATCTCATTTAAAAAACATGAAGCTTAAATCGCATTAATCTAACGTAAGATTTATTTTCGGGGTACGTTTCAATTATACGGGTATTTGTTTAATATGTTTTCGACGCAAAACTCTTAAAAAACTGCGTATATTGTATGTTCATAATGTACTTTCTCGCGACCTCGCTGCAAGCGACGGGTGCTCATGAGGACCTCGTACAGGTCCGAAACTAGTCGGGCAATCCCGAAAACGTACGTGAGTTAAGCCGGCACATTTTTAATCATGTGTATAAATACTCACGAAACATTTAATAGTAAAATACTTGAAAAAGGTTGAAATAGGTCTATTATTGAAATAGATTAATTTAAGAATAAAGGAGATTTTGCGAAAATAATATTCGGGTAAAATTAAAAACCAATATCAGGGATCTTTTTTATTTCCCTCTCAACAAGCTCCTTTTTACGTCAGCTGCTAGTACAGTGGAGTTTATTTAACACACCATAACGATTATTATAAAAGCATGTTATGTTAATGGTTATGATTGAACGCCCTCCCAACGTTCAGCAATGATCCGGTGTGCTGGCTCAGAACATGAAGGATTACGCACAATTTATCATAGGAGTTACTTTTAAAATAATACTCTATTAATGCGTAAGAAGTTTTCCTGGTGTTGCTTCGTCTTTGAATGTATTAGTTGAGTATGAAGTATACACTTATTGTATAACTCGTACTTAATCGCACTAAAATTTCTATGGCAGGGAGAAAACGAGCGAAGTGTATCCCCATTGCTCAATACATACATGGATAAACTATCGTATATGTTAAATTCTTCTTGTTTTGAGAGGAAGTCCGGATACATTCTACGGTCGCGTGTCAGTCAAGAGTAGAGAGGCGTTGCATTAACGCTTGTCGTTGCAATGAACATTAGCCAATACATTTTGTTATAGAATGTGTTATTAGGTGCATCAAGATGAGTCATTTTTCTCTAATAATTATATTTAAAAGAGGCTACTTTATGTTAGACATATAACTAGAATTTTAATTTAATATAATAAACGTTTTGTTTTAATTCTCAAGGAATCGATTAATTTATAAAAGTCTCATTGTAAACCTTATGTAAGTATATTTAAACGTGGGTGTATTCGCATACATAAGAGGTAGAAATCTAAGTTTTCAGCTACCTTTAAAGCTTCAGTTGCCTTTTACGCTGTCTATAATATTTATAATACTTACTATGTCTAAATTATTCTTCTATAATATTTCCTGTTTAATTCTAGGCCAGTACACCGTGGTGGAGCCGGACGGTTCCATCCGCACAGTGGACTACACCGCCGACAAGCACAACGGGTTCAACGCCGTGGTTCACAGAACCGCACCGATCTCGCCCCACGAAGCGGCTCATCTGCACTGAATTATCGAGTACTCTGAATCGTAATGATTTATTGAAACAATATTCTTAGGACACATTCGAGTAGAGAATCACCTAGCTTACATATGTATGTCATTTTGAGTAAATTGTAATAATCATTGGTCATAGGTAAAAGAGTTTAGTTATTAGTAATTTGGCTGGAATTTCGAATAACTTAGCGATTTTAATTGGAACTTATCAAAATAGAAGTACTAAGTCAAACATAGGAGTTATTCAATTTTCAGAATATTTGTTAGTTAAATGTTATAAATCTTTACTCGTAGTACGTGTTTCATATTTTTTTATGTTATTTAGAAGGCTTATGCTAATTATCTGTTATTTAAATCGAAAGGCGATAAATTTTTGTTATGATTTCTTGCTTGAGATCTCAAGATATTTGGGGCATTCGACATTTTTTATTAATTTATTGTTATTTTAGTTTGTAACGTTATCGATTCTACACGAGGTACCTGACGCTTCATTTACGGATGAAGTTATTATGTTTTTATATAAAATAAAATATTGTTGATGTTAATGTTGTAACGATATAAATAAAATGAATTACTTGTTTATTTAGTTTTACTTTTTTATACAACCTCACTCTATATCTTCGTTTAATGCGTAAGTACCTACTTTGAATAGTAGCTTTCTCGTACAGGCAGGCAGCAGTGACGAGTAAGTAGCCGTTACTTCCTACGGCGTTTGTAAACTGTCTCGAGCAAAACATTGGAAACAAAACTTATTGTCAGTCGCAGTTATTTCATTAAATATCTACTACATAGTTGTTTTTAATGGTTTTATTTGTGAAATCTGGTAACAAGACTGTAGGACTGGATTAGATTTACATGTTTTGAACTGAATATTTTGATATACTTTACTGGATAGATGAATGTAAAGTAAATAATTCATATTGCACGTTCCTTTTATTTGTAGCAATGATATTTGGTTCTAATGAATATTTAACTTCAAGGCGGTAGTTGGAAACGCTAGGAACAAGACATAATATTTGTCTCAATAATGGAAAATGTATATTAGAATGAAGTGGCCATATCCCTCTTTCGAATCTATTCGAAACTACTGTCACATTTATAATTACGACGCCATCTGTACCCACTTTTAACAACTAATTCCATCGTAATGCTTTGCGTTTCAATGTTTTACTGAAGAAATTATTTTAATACATAGGGTCATCGATAGATGGCGTAACTGAGCTGATATCGTTCATAATGCAGCTACATTTTATAACATAAAAAAGTATTGTATAAAATAAATAATTATTTATGATTTGTGTAGACATTCGTTTTTGTTGGCAATCGTTGTCGTTAGCAATCGTTTTAATTCAAGAATTCTGCATTAGATGGAGCCACAGATTTTCACAGTAATGCCATCCATTGGATTATAAGATATTATTTGACCTGGGAAATATAATTTAAATAGTGAACAGTGTTATATAATTGAACAATAACAAGTGCCTTTTTATTTAACTATTTTCAACACGACTATACGCTCACCACCAAACACATTTTTTTTAATACGTCATATCGATGTACACAGACGTAACGTAACATATCACAGTTTTTGAATTTGTTATAACAAAGCTATTTAATAACGTACAACGTAACTTTACGTCTATAATCCCCTAAGAGGTAGGCAGAGGAGTGTAGTGTAATCCCACATTTCATGAGTTACGTTTATGTCCCACAGTGGAATAGGCGGTGAGCATATTGCCATACACCGGGTATCGGTGCATACTTAAATAAACAATACGTACATAAATGGTAACAATTAATAAAATTACCTCATTACATCCGTTCGGAAGGAATGCGCGACCCTCGCGTAGCTGATAAGCGTGTATGTATCATGTGAAAAACTCTAATACACGATGACCTTACCATTATTACAAAAGTTACTTTGTATGTAAATGGTCAATACAGGAAATGTACGCATACGTTTGTCAGAGATTACGATTTTTATCGATGACATTGTGACCCTCAAATTTATGTTTTTCTTACAGAAGATCGAAATAAATTTTCTTCACAGTTCCTAAGCACGATAATAACATAACTACTCTTATGAAGTAGAACTGACCATTTCCAGAACGAATTAATTTCCTTCTAGGTGTCTTATTTAGACGGTCTGTTTCCAGACAGACATAACTTAGGATTGTCCAAGGTAAGAGTGAAAAGGTTTTTTCTATGAATGCATTCTATTGGACGGGTTCGCGCTCCAAAGCCAATGATAAAATAAGCGTCTTTAGCACCTAACTGAATTCTAATAATGACACGTACACGTAACATCACGCCAATAATCCCCGAAGGGGTAGGCAAAGCAGTGTAGTACACTCCCACGTTTCGCCAGTTATGTTTAAGTCCCATGGAATAGGTGGTGAGCCTATTGCCATACACCGGGCACAATTCCAGGCTCCGAGTTACGAGTAGAAATTGTAAATTAGAAATATCGAACAGCACCCGACCCGGGATTTGAACCCAGGATCTCCCGATTGGCAGTCGCGCTTGCAACCACTCGACCAACGAGGCAATTCTAATAATCGATTTTTAAATTCATTTATTCATATTCGAAACTGATTTAGGCGTAACCACGGCCTATGTACAGCTGTTAGGAATCACACTGACAGCTATGGGCAACTCACCAGGTCGGGCACGCGCTGTCCATGCTTACGATGCCTTGCACCGATACTTACGATGCCATGAATAGGTAATCCTGATAGTTTTATCACGTAACATACTCAGCTTTGTGCACTCTTTGAATGTTTTTTGATTAAAACTCTATATACTTGCAGAATATTGGAGTTTCACTAACATAATTGAATTCATTATTAGTTCTGGTTGTGAAAAGGTATTAAGACAACAGTCACCACTTAAGATTGGGAGGCCTATGTTATCTTACAGTTGAATTTTATGAGAGAAATTCTTTGAAGCCTTTATAAGAGATAACTTTTATCTTGTCTCTCTATCCACTTCTCTCCATCTTTTTCTGTCAACTATTTAAAAGGAATACATTTCACATGTTTCCAGTTTAGGCTATTAATATGTATGTGTTAATTCTATTACAAGGTAAAATTTACCATACATCCTGCCACAAAAGAATTAACCTTAACACAGATGGGGTCATTTCACTGGCAATCGGTAGATCCGTCGGTTCGTTTGTCTATTTGTAATGTATTGCAAAAACCCCTTAAGTTGTCAAGTGTGACGAATGTGTCTGCTTAGAACGATGGTGAACAATGGCAGTATTGTTAATGGTAATGATGATATCACTGCAGGTAAAGATAGATGTTTAGGTATCACGGCATGGATTTCAATATTTTCTTATTTGTTTAGAGAAGTAAACGAGTATTTATTCGCATGGTAAAGTTATGGTACGAAATCTATTTTTAATTTCATTGTTGTTCAGTCAAAAAATCGTCTAAATTGCTCGTGTACTCAGTATATGATTTTCTTACGTCTGTTGTAAGTTGCGTTAAGAAGTCATTTTTAGAAAAATAACGCCACTTAAGCGTAAAGTCTACGAACACGCCCTGGGCCAGCTACGAAGGGTTCGGCGCTTAAGCTTTTCGCCAAAAAAGAGACGCTTATCTAATAGTGGCATACTGAAATTATTAATAATTATGATGATGAACTAAATTGACATGATTTTTATGTGCAGAGAAAAACAAGTCGCATTATCAGAACAAAATGCTATAGAGCAAGTATCTGCAGCTCTATGTGGTAAACTGTTTTATCACGTGTTGTCATGAAATGTCAAATAACCACTTTGAAGTGTAACAGCTATGTTTCCTTGGAAAATACTTTATCAATCACAAACACACTCATACGTCTGTGTAAGATAACTTGGTTCACACGCTAACGAGGGCACCTGTCCGATTATATCTGTTGTAACGTAGGCTTTCTGGTAGCTAAAATAGTAATAGCGTACTCATATATCCAGGTGAGCTGATAGATGAGATTAGGTAATGTGATGTCTATTACATTACCTAATCTCATCTATCAGCATCATATATATACGTCTGTATATGTATATATGATGCTAAGAGAACAATATGAGAGTGAACAATATTTCGCTTTTATGTTTTATATTCAGTTTTTGTTAAAGACTATTACAGTGCTCTATTGCAACAGTGTTTTAAAATATGAATAATGACATTATCAAACCTTTTAACACTCTGTTATTGAGTACCTATCTCTTTTCAGGATGGCCGACTTCATAAATCAGAACTTTACAGAGAACTCGAGGTGTGCACATTACAGGAAAAAAATTTTTTCAACACTATCTCAAATTGTTTAATATTTAAAATGAACGTATTTTTGTAGGGTCATGCGCGCTAGGATAACATCTCTGGACCCCTGGAATGAGAAGCTGACTTCTTAACCATTAGACTACCACTTCTGTGAAAAACGGAGATAGAGCGATGTATAGCTACATTCAATCATCGGTATTTTGTTTACATTTTTAGTGTCCGAGGCACATAAAATTCGTTATTCCAAATTTTTTTCTCTTTGATAAATTGTATATGATATACTTTTAGATCGTCGTATAATATCATTTTTAACTACGAGCAGCCATTAATATTGTTATAAAAATGCATATGCGTAATATATTTTATAAAACACAATTAGCTAATAATTATCTATGCAAATGTACTACTGTAGTGTATCACTTCGACCCTCGAGTATATCTCTCGGCTTCTAAATCTTACGATACAACCGATGCATTGTACACAGCTCCCATAAAATCGGCTCCGTGTCGCAATACAATCTACATGCTATTGTACTGTGCGAAAATTTTCTCAATTAACTGATACGCCGCCCGCGCACCCGAGAAAATCATTTTCGGTCGCCTCCAAGGCTTGTACCCACTAATGAGGCCACGTATAAAGGCCTGTACACCCCCTGCTACCGTATTTATGGAGTCAACTCGCAGCGAAACAGTCGGATCTGCAGTCACCTGTTTTAAAAAAAATCCTTTTAATTTTCACTTCTTAATCTCAGTGTTAGACACGTGCTTCGGAAATATGTGGTACATATATGTGTTACTAGTATTTTCATTGAGTGCTGCTCAAGCCAGACCAAAAATAAGTGCAGTTTATAAATCCGGTTTTGGGCCCGGATACGAGGATTACTATGTAAGATTATTTGATTAGTAGTAAATAGATAATTACATATATTTTTGTAAAACGCAGGAATACTGCTTGCTGCTATGTGAGTACTTAAGCTATTTGTTGAAAAGCAGTGGTCGCAGTTTACAGTTCAGGACTTTAAGGATCAAATTCCTGGAGTGCACTGGTGATTTTGTAAATTAATACACTAAGGAAAAGGCCACAGAAGAGGTTACTCTTTAGCGTTTAAAGTTTGCTAACCCACACTTGGCAAACGTGGTAGATTTCATGGTGTAACGTTAAGCGTTTTAAATCTGAGGAAGGTACGAGTTCAGCAGTGAAATGATAGAATGGATAATGAGGGATGGTTTCACATTTTTATTCCATTCATTCCCGTTTATTTATGCTTTGAATTATGAATGTTACATCATACTCTTTGAGGTTGCTCGGTGAGAGTGCCAATATTTTGAATTAATCATAGATTAATTTCAATACGAGTAACTTAATTCTTTTCATAACCGAAATGGTTGACTTTAATTTTGAATTTGTAAGAACTGCAACAAACAGAAGGACAAGCAGATGGTTGAAAGTCAGTTTGCTCGCTCAGTAACAAGTCACTCTCTCTTACAGTTCATCTGCCGTATCGTTATCGATACACTTAGGAGTATCATCTTTAAACATGAAAGTTTTATGGTTGGATAGGCTATCGTCTCGAGAAAATGAGAGCTCAGTAACTCGATCTGGGTTATTGATGGACGTAGTTGAAAATGTATTTGTTTTATGCCAGGATCATCCACGTTACGCTTTTAATTACGGAGTGGCGGATCACACGACAGGTGACGTCAAGTCTCAGCATGAGACCAGAGACGGCGATGTTGTAAAAGGTAACATTTTTGTTATGTGCGATATGTATAGACCTTAGAGGGTGTAGAAGAATAAAGACCCGGAGAGAAGAGGCACTGTTCTGCTTACCCCTTAGGATAACTACAGACGTGATGTAATGACTTTGTTCTACAAAACTAGTAAAATAAATGTTTCAAAATTAACAGATAAAGTTATTTTAAGGAAGCGGCTTTAACTGCGGTTTACACTCTTACTGTTATTGAATTGTTTTAAAGTTCATAGCAGTATTGTTTGAAAACTTTGTCACAATAACATTTTTTTGTACATCAGACGGGACAAACCCACTAAACGTTAGTAAAAAAAGGGTTCTGTTGATTTTTAGTATATACTTCTCTGTAATTGTTTTTTTTGTAAATAAATTTGTGATACTAAAAAAAATATGTTTGATCACATTTACATATTTTTTAGGCCAATACTCCTTGGTAGAGCCCGATGGTTCAATCCGGACCGTTGATTATACAGCGGATCCGGTGCACGGTTTCAACGCCGTGGTCTCCAAAATCGGCCCCAGCGTACACGCTGTCCAACCAAAGATACAGCCACCGATACAGCCAGTCGTACAAATCGTGGCGAAACCTGTTGCAATCCCAGTAGAAGTTCCGAAACACATATTTGCTGAGCCACTATACCCATCGCCTACGCCTTTCTGTAAGTACAATCAGTGTATGGGGGTAGTAGAGCTGTGATATTAGGCTTTAACAGAGGTGTCATAATTTAGGTTGTTTTGCTACGCAGCTAGTCCAAGGTCACGAAAGATTCCAATATGCACAATAAAGTAACAAAAACACAAAAATACACCTATATGACATAAAAATATGATATCAAGTACATGTAGAGCATTCTGCAGTGGACTTTTCGAGGTTTGTCTACATGACTCATTACTATTTGCTAAGGATAGAATAGAAAGCTTTACGACTAAATATGAATCACGTGACTCATACGTACATATATATAAATCACTTGTGACATTAACCTGTAAACAGTACCATAAGAAAATAATGTGATTTCTTGATTTGTAATAGACAAAAGGTTTACAATATTAATGTGTTATCAAAAATTGGACAAAAAGTTTATCCAACGTCACACGACCATACCACGCAAGTACGAGTATATGTCCAATTAGCCGTTGATGTAATGCCATTGTGTCTAAGATATTCAATTGTTTGAAGGAAGTTTTGTCTTGTCGCCAGTGTACGCCAAGGTCGGGTCTCCGCAGTTCCCTGAATACGACTTAGAGCTGGACGGGCCTCTCGATCATTTTTATTAAGGTATACACGTATAAGGTTTTAGTTTTAATTAAGGAAAATTGGAACGTAAATTCAACAGATCTTCAATGCAAAATTTGATTTTTAAATTATGAATGGCCAGTATTATAATATTTAGGAAGAATTAAATTGTGTTGAAGGTAGAGTTCAGGTGAAGCTAGAAAGGGTCTACAATACTTGGTTTTACCGAGGTAATAGGCTAGGTATGTCTGGTTAGATATATTCCATTGTTAAATATAACGATTATTTTCTTTTTATATTAAAAAAAAAAAAACAATAAATACCTGTAAATTTGTAATGTAGAGGCTATACGTATTTTCGTTAATAATTCTTTTAATACGTAACATTTAATTATAATGTAATTCGATGACTTTAATTATTTAAATAGAAGCTTAAGTGAATTGTATTTATACCTAATTAAATGTAATTTAGAGTACATAAATATTTCATAAGTATCTGCGTAAATCGTTACATAAGTAAATGTAAAAGTAATTAATGTATTTAGACAATAAACTATTTGACTTTGTTGCTGTTTGCTGTTTTGCTTCTTCCGGTTCCGTTCTGGTAATATTTTTTTTTTAAATAATCAAAAGTAAATAAAAGAACTTCACGAATATGTAGAGTTGTATATTTCTAATACTTACGCTTTTCTTGCAGAGGATCGGTATAACCCGATCTAATGTGTTAGTGGATAAAGCTAGCGATAGCGACAACCTTATACAAGGACGGTGCGAGAAGCCATGCTCTGCGATCGCCAACCCACATGTCTAGCAAGGTGATTAGATATGGAAACGCCTCAGGAGAAGGCTGTATCCAGTAGTGGACTTAAACAGGCTGATGATAGTGAAATCACGCCTGTACTCCCCGAAGAAGCAGGCAGAGGAGTGTAGTACACTACCACGTTTCACTAGTTACGTTTACGTCTCATGGAATAGGTGGTGAGTCTATTGCCACATACCGGGCACCAATCCAGACTTCAAGTCACTACTAGAAATTCTAAATTAGAAAAATCCAATAGTTCCTGACTTAAAACCTGGACCCCTCAATCGGCAGTCGCGCTTGCAACCACTCGACCAACGAGGCAGACTGCCGAAACCGAACGGTAGTTTAGCTCTTAACGTAACGCTGTGTTTATAAATCTGGAATGAAATATTCCAGCAGTAACCATGAAGATTGGGAATTATTTTGAAGTAATATTGATATCATACGGTTGAGGAACGTGTGTGCATCTGGAGTCAACTATGTAACTAAATTGAATGAATAATTGTTATGCGTATTTTCATCTGAAAAACTGCAGTAACTAAAGTTGTTTGTGAAAGAAGCCAAACAGCAAAAACCATATTAACTGCGAAAGTTTCAATTGAAAGCAATTCGGTGACTTTGGTGAAAAACGTCGTAAATCAAAGGCAACAAATCCTATTTATGTTTTATTGCCTTAAGATAAAAAAAAAACGTAACATCACGCTTGTAATCCTCGA
>DWJK01002479.1:0-14579 GCA_018248815.1 Croniades pieria auraria
CAACCCGCACTTGGCCAGCGTGGCGGACAACGGCCTTAACCCTCTCAATATGAGAGGAGACCCATATTCCAACAGTGAAATGACAAATGGGTCTTGTCTGCCTGAATTGGATAAAAAATTAAGTCATTAACTTTGCTGAAAGCTAAATAGAAAGCGTCCAAACCAAGTTGTGTAAAGAAATAACAACATAAATTACTTAAGTCGCTGTGATTGCGCTTGATGGATATACATACATCGAAACTTGTAAGAGGTAATAAAATTTACATTTAAGTATTCAAAAATTCGTAGATGGAAAAAACCTGTTACGCATACAAAAATGGTGTAAAAAGACATCAAGGCGAGCGACAAAAACCGCTTTTGAAACCGAAACATTGTGGCTGATTCGTTGCGTCATACGTGTGGCCTGAACTTTCAATTTGGGGTTGTGAATTGAAAAGTATATTATAGACGATGGCCTTCAAGTTCCAATGACCGTCTGCATCCATGCTTTTTTTTGCGCTTCTATAAATTGTACACTCGGACAACCAGTGTATTAATTTTACGCAAACATAAGATGATGCATGGAACATCATCCTAGAGATACAGTATACTAGTAGGTGCCGGTCTAACAAAGTAAAACAGTATACTAGTAGGTGCCGGTCTAACAAAGTGAAACAGTATACTAGTAGGTGTCGGTCTAACAAAGAAAAACAGTATACTGGTAGGTGCCGCTCTAACAAAGAATAAAAAATCGTATGGCGGGTAAATATTTTACTCCTTTTAATTCCGTATCCAGAAAAATACACCCAATTCATTATATACCAATCAAGACCGTAATTCTTTGTCTCTTTGGCAGTCAAAATTTTCGCATGGCAACAATATCCATTGAAAGTCATAATCTATTTTTAAATTGTTCCGTTCTCAACCAATTCGCCTTGGTGCAACGAGTCCAGCTGTCCGGTTGAATTCCTTTCACGTTCCGATAAAATAACTATAACTATAGACTATAGTACATTCTTTGCTAATCTCATCAAATACCGTAGATGACGTGGATGTAGGAAAAAGTATCGGCTTAGTAGTTCATTTTAACTACAATTTAATTTCAAAACTAATTGTAACGCTGTAAAATTACTTAATAACTATTATGTATCTAATTACATGATCTGATTTATTTTATTAGAAATTAAATTAATAGCTTAAAATTGCTTTGCGTCTGTTTAGTTCTATAGATGGCGTAATGAAAAAAAACATATAAATTCTGAATTTGAAATCGCTTGATATGATCTTTCGAACGGTTCGTACCCATGTCACGGACACACTCGCATGTAACTAATTTTGCATTCCATTCTAGTCACAGTTTTTTGTAGACATTCGCAAATTCCCAGACAATAACTGTTCAATGTAAATATTTTTTTAAGTTGTGGAAAATTTGGAGTTGATTTTTATAAAAGCGTGGAATATCACCGAAAAGAATATGTTTGAAAAGATACATTCTTTGTTAAGGACCATACCATAAAAATTACCGCTAGGCGTTTTTTTTTAAATCACTCATCGCTTACGTTATCAGCATTAAGACTATAAGAGCCTCAAGAATTAGAAATATTAAATGTTGAAGTATTTTTGTGGCGGATATAATTAGGCATTACACAGTGATCGGCCTAGAAAGTCGGCCATGTATGACCTAGGCGGTCAAAGGTAGACGGGACACTTTCACTTCTGGCACAGTTGCGGTATGTGACCTTCAGATAATGATTGTATGCTCTATATGCTCTTTACACATAGTGATAGGTCGTGCTGATAATAATGATAATGAAGTGGCTACTTGCAATCAAAGCCGCTTGTAGCTAATACTTGAAGTTATTCTATTGACAGTTCAAGGCTTGATAACGTCTAAAAAGTGTAAAAAAACTGTTCTTAAATACACGGAATAGGAATGTGTCCATTTTTTTTTTCTTTCTTACCAGCATTTGAACGTTTTAGTTTTTAATTTACCGCTGTAACGATATTTTTACCGCTATATATAACTGCTATAACGATTTTTCTTTGGTATTGCTTAGAGTTTTTTTATGGGAAGTCTTTTCTAGAAGCTCTGTACTTTTTGCATTAATCCAAGTGACATTTGGTGTGTATCGCATTTCAGTTCAGTTCCGGCTAGTCCTAATTGATTTTGTATCATGTGATTATAGTTTAACTCATCTCTGAACTTTATTTTATGGACTAACTGTTAAATGGATGAAGTAATTTTTATACGGCCTCTATTTAAAAGCGGATTTGATCGCTTTGAAGTATCTGTATGATTGTCTTATCACACCTATTCGATAACGCGTTTCTGCATTGGATTATTTTATTTCTTGATTATTTTAATAACATATGTATGACTGCACAAATAATTATAAAATATAGCTAAGTGTTTTGAATTACATTTCAGAAATATTTTCGTATATTTAGCACGTGTGTGTGATGCTTCCAAAAAGCGTTACTCACGAAGTTCGGTCCTGTCTCCGCAGTCCACGTTGAAGGGCTGGTCGCACTTGTTGATCTTCCTGATGGTGGGGTCGAACACCAAGCCGTCGGGACAGAGCTTGGTGGTGGCGACTCCGTCAGTGCAATCGTAAAACTTGTCGCATTGCCTGTCGTCCTCGTACTGGCCATCTTTCCCCGGGCATTTGAATTGAGCGCCTGGTTGACAAATTAAAAAAATTAAAATGACTGATTTTTTTTATATTATTAACTAAATATAATCTATGCTATATGTTAAAATATATGTAGATGGGGACATAAAATGTTTTAAAAATAAAGTATTAAAGTTAAGCATTTAATGTATAAATAAGCAGAAACATGTGTAAATTAATCATATAATATATTATATAATAGCAAATTGAAGAATTGAAGCAGTGTTAGCCCAGTGGTTAAGAAAGCCTTTCATTCTGGGGGTTCTGGCTTCAAATCCATGGCACGCACCTCTTTACAAAAAAGTGCGTTTTAGGTTTAAATATCACTTGCTAACGGTGAAGGAAAACATCGTGAGGAAACCTGCACACCTTAGCATTTAAAAAAAAATTCTAAAATGTGTGAAGTCCGCCAACCCGCACTTGGCCGGCATGGCAGACTATGGCCTTAACCCATTATGAGAGGAGACCCATATTCCAACAGTGGAATGACAAATGGGTCGATTATTACAATAGCAAACAACCCCTTCAATTAAAATTTAGTAGAATTTTCACCCCTTCTCTTTAAAATACTGGGACAATTCATGACAATTCATAATTATAAGGAAGATATGGTTTGCGCCATGAAGGTTCTTTGCCCGCGACTTGGAAAACGTAGTGCGGGACGTCCTCCAGGTAGGTGGAGTGATGATATACGCAAACAGGCGGGTGGCAGTGGTTGGATGCGAAGAGCTGAAAATCGAGCTCAGTGGCGTGCCATTGGAGAGCCCTATTTCCAGCCGTGGACGGGAGTAGGCTGATGATGATGATGATGAGGAAGATATGGGGGATGAAAAATTTCATAGAGTTCATTTACTATTTCCATCGCTATTGCAATTCCGTTATTTCTTTATAACCCGTTGTAAAATGAAATAGAAATTCCCTAAAACACCCAACCAGATTTTATCTTGCGTTCAGTAACAGTTAGTCAATAAAAATTGAATATTTACAAAAGTTTTCTAATGAAACGAATGAAACTAGTTTAATGCCTTTGATTACACTGTGCTGACTTAAAAACTAACTTGTAATTATCTTTACTAGTTTTTCAGTCATTTGTTTCTACATTGTTGACTAATCTGACAGAACTGGTTGATAAACAACTCAACTTTTTTTTTAATTACTCTATTGCAACGGAGGTACCTTTACACTGTAAAATTTCATTATTTGCTTCATTATGTACGTTTGCTTGGATTTAATTGCGCATATTTTTAAATTTAAAAAATTAATTTTTTTAGTAGCAGTTTTTAAATTTATTTAAATAAACAAGTTTTGAGCGCCACCGCGCCCTGTCCTGGCGCTCATTGGGGGAGGCCTATGTCCAGCAGTGGACTGAGATAGGCTGATGATGATGATGAAACAAGTTTTAATTTTGAAGTGTATTTTTTATTAAATATTGTTTCACTTATCAGTTATGACATCGGTAAAACAACTTACGGAGGTTTAATGAAAAAGTGTTTATGGTATCGCATATACCGTACAGATTAAAGTCTAAAGATTGATAAATTAAGAGGGATACAAAAAGGTTTTTGGTCCGCGCGTGAAAGCCGTGTCTATGCATAATACGAGTTTTTGTACTTACTTTGATACCACAAAGAAATAGGTAGGTCAGCTTTTTTCTTGCATAACCACGTGCTTATGTAACCACCGGCGAGCGTCATCGACACATAATATTGGCTTAGATAGAATACTTGCTCTTGCGCATACTTTGGTAACAGTTAATTGATTGGCAACAAAGTGGGTCCCCTACATCGACTGTGTTCCACTTGCCGCGATCACAACTATGTGTTGAAGTTATTGTAAGTTACTACACTGCCTTTATAGTTGCTAATTCAGCGTACAAACTCATTAAATTGACTAAGAAATGATTGACAGACTTAGCTAATGTCAGTGTATTATTATTATTGTCTATGAATTACATTTTTTTCGTTTAGAAAAATCTACGACTCGATACTTAATCTGTACAAATGATAATGAATTGTAGTATTATTATTGTCTATTAATTACATTTTTCTTGTCTAAAAATATCTATGACTAGATGCTTAATCTATACAAATGAGAATGATGTATTTGTTAAGTACTCATTGTAGTCCATTGACAGACATTTAAATAAGTCTCCAATTTTACCTAAGATCAATATCAGTTGGCTAGTTACTTCTACGGAATAATTTGGACACGTAAGGTTTTGTTGTTTCTACCTACCACAATCTAGTTTACGAAATAAAATAATTAATTGTAGCTTAATATAAGTAAATGTCAGTGTCTGTATTTCGCAATCTTTGATAGAGGGCGCTACTATCTTTATTTATTTTGGATACGTACTTTGACAGATATGTTAAAAGTCAACATTGGCTTAAGTAAACGGAAATTTATGTTGAACTTATACTTAACAATTCAGCTTGTCAAGGCAGTATATTATTTACATTTAATTGACTTAATTTACGACAATATTCTTTCAACTTTAAATTTATTCGATAATATTATAAATTTTCCTAATAATTTTAACACGTCTTGACGTTTATGATAGAACAGCTGAGCTGATTATGCACATAATAGATTGAAGAATAAACGAATTTTTGTAGCGGTCAAAGGTAAATCGAATATAACATATCTGTGTCGTGACCTTTTCATGCATATATAAATGTAAAATAATAATAATTTTATGAGTTTTTTTACATTTTCTCGTTTTAAAATCGTAAAGCATCTTTAAATACGACTTGAAATAACAAAATTGTTATACACGAAAAGATTACTTCAACATAATTTCCTTGAGTCGTATAAGGCCAAGGTGAACAGGTCAACGGGTTGGTAAGCTAATATTGGCAATAGAAACACTAATTAGGTAAATAATCTGAAAGTAATGGGGATAACAAACGGGTTATTTTCCGGTTATAAGTTGTAGCTTTTGTCTTTGATGATGGATATAAGCCTCTGTCACTTTATTACCTGCTCTTTTAATATAGAAATATACTGTTCAATAACACCTTTTCCTTGTCTATAAAAAGCTACGGTGACAAAGTTCGAGCACAATATTAATTGTCTAACATTACGACAGGTTTATTATTGATTAACTTTTTAAACAGATTAAACATGAATTGTGTATGTAATTATATTGGACGAATAACTGCTTTGAAATAATTAATTTCAACATATTTATTCTTATATTAACTGCCTCGAGTTAACTAGCTAGCAATGTATAAATATTAAAATGAACATAATAATGGAATATTACGTTACAATAAACACTCTTGTTAAAGACGGTATGTCTAGGAAACATTTGTTATACGATGAAAAAGTAGACTTGAAAAATATGAGGATCATTTTGAGATGTTCAAAAGCTTTTAAGAGTGATCTTCTGATTATCTGACAGGCGTGGGCTGACGGCCCGCGCGGCGCCGAGCGTCGCAACGAAGCCGCTGACGCAACGAGAAGTGAAAGTGAGATGCCGGTTACAACATCCAGTGCATCAGTGAGCGATGCACCATAGGTCGCGGGATCATGAGATTTGAGTGTCGAACACACTTTACATAGGTACATCACTCAGACGCATGTTGCATGAATTCTTTTTCTTATTCGTAAACTAAGTAAGCGTATTATAGTTATTTAGTTAGCAAACAGTAGTTTACCTTTGAGTAAATCTAAAAGGGTATGGGTTAAGTGCGTTTATAGGTAAATTAAATAGAATGCTAAAAACATTTTAAAACAGCGAACTATTGTTATAGGTCTATTAGGATATTTTAATTATATTTAATTATGAATAACATATTTATAATGTTACAAACAGAGATAATTAGAATTCTTTAGGAGAACAGAGAAATATTTGATTTTTTGTTTAAACAAGCTTTGTAAGTCTCACTTTGGACGACGATTTATTATTGCAGGGCAAATAACTGAGTGATACTAATATATTACTAAATTTATTATTCCACTTTTTTAGTCATAGTAAAATATGCGGTGAAAGAAATCACTATTTGTTAATACGTACGTTGTAATCACGATAATAAGAGTAAAAGTTTTTATTACTTTGTTGCAAAATAACTAACAAATAACTAAGTAAATAACTAACAATAAATAACTAACTAACAAATAAAAAACTAAAATAACTCCCAAATAACTTTATGGTAACTTGCGAAAATACTCCGAGTTAGACCTCATCGATTTCTAAAGGTACCGACAGAAGGAAAAAGGTATCGCTCTGATTACGATAATATTTCACGATTTTCACTTAGAAAGCGTAAAATATTTACTTTCCAATTTGTTGTCGACTCTCTAGCATTAAGCTTCAATGATTTTCAATTTTTCGTGTTAAAATCTCATTTATTTTTACCACGCAGAGATTTGCAACATATATTATTTAGTCCTAGTTAACTTATCTTTTTGCAAAACACGTATATCATGGCTAAATTATTTGAAATGACATGATTTAGTCGTATTCAAGACAAGATTAAGTTAAGACTAGAAAAGACAAGACTAAAGCAAGACAAGACTAAGGCAAAAATAAGTTTTCTAACTATTCGCTTAGAATATTCATAAAAAGTCACTAAAGGCAAACGAGCCTCTGTGAATAGTTTTGCAATATACATACATACATATTTATATTATATGTAGATTTATTCAACATCGGTATGCTAAATGGTGCCTCAATCTTGTAACCATGTTGATTCTCCGAATTGAATACAAAGATTACGTTTGATATGTATATTTAACAGAGTTCTCGTGTATTTGTCAGAATATTGTTAACGCATGTTGACAAGTCTTTACGAAGAAACCCAGTAGAATTATTTAATATTATCGATCTTTTTATCGTTCTATTATTGGACATGTGACTAGTTGCTGGATGAGAAGACTTAAGGCCATAATCTGCCACGCTGGCCACGTGCGGGTCGGCAAACTTACCGAATACAATAGTGAAAACGAATATCTATTGGAAGAAAAGTAAACTTACGTAACAATATATAAATCTATATGATAATAAGAGTAAATAATGAAATTATTTATGTACTAAATAAAGATACACTAACATAAAAAATTTATATACATACATAAATAAATATACATTTATATGATGCAAACAATATACATAAAGGACATGTATAAATATTATACAAAAATGTTGTATTCCAGATTGGTCGAATGGCAGCAAGCGCGACTGCCGATCAGGAGGTCCTGGTTTCAAATCCCGGGTCGGGTACTATTGGATTTTTCTAATTAAGAATTTCTAGTAGTCACTCGGAGTCTGGAATTGTACCCAGTATATGGCAATAGGCTCACCACCTATTCCATGGGACTTAAGCGTGACTGGTGAAACGTGGGAGTGTACTACACTTCTCAGCCTACCCCTTCTATCATTACAGGCGTGATGTTACGTTGTATTCCAAATTCAATACGACAATTGACTCATATATAGAGTATTTCTAGATTGATTACAACCATTGTAATAGATAACTGAAATTAGTTTGAAACCAGTCTCTTTAAATCTTAAATTGAAACGTTCGCATAGAATTGTGCACGTGAAAAAGGAATATTGCAATAAAATGTTATAGTAACCTTTAACGAATAATTACCTAGCAAATGCCAACATAAATATTTCCAGTGTTCAGAACATTGGTACAAAAACTAAATTCTTAACACTCAATTAACAACTTACACAAAACGAACATGACTACGACAGTTCCTATTCGACATTTACGTAAATATTAATATCGCCGGGTGTCAAAACAGCGGCAACGCAACGCCTATAGAAATTCTCATTCTACATTTTTTTGTGCCAAAACGAGTGAATGTCAATGTCGGATTTCTGTGAAATCACTCGTGGGTAAAATTCGGTGGTTAGAATCATGTTTCCGCTTAGCTCTGGTTTTTTTTTCTTCCATTTAACATAACAATCCTTATGTTTAACGAACGATTTGCATATTATAAATGAATTACTGATATCGAGTAGCTAATGAAAGGATCGATTTTTTTTTGACAAATTTGCTTGCTGAATAAATATTAGCATAATAATCTGTTCATTTTTAATACATAATATTTGACGGATTGTCAATCTCTTAGACAGAACTACTAAAGCTTGCAATCGACGTTTACCGATCTCTCATGGGATATAGTCGTAAATCAAACAAAGGAAAAGAGGAGTTACTGTGCCATAGCTAAATTAAGTAGATCGAGGTGGGTTATAAATAATGCAGAATTTATTCTACTTTCGAGGAACCCAAAGATTTAAATTATTTCATTATTATTGAAGAGCTTTGGTTGATATGTATTTGCGCATACAAATTATATACCTGTTGGTCCCGTTGTGAATACGTAGTGGAGATTTATGTAAAAAATTCTGTGCACGGACTAAATGTTCTATATAAAAATAAATTTATGTAGTAGTTCGAGAGTACATTTAATTAATTTTGAAAATGAATACTTATTTTAAAATAAATACTTTAATTAAAAGAAACCATTGTAACATAATTAAATAAATATGCTTATGTCTGTATTGGAAATAAATATAAAAAATGAATAATAAATTAAATAAATGATAAATAACCAAATAAGCGTAGTATTTCTTTTAATTGTGGCATTCGGTAAATTTCTATTTTAAACATACCATTTTTTAAGAATGAAATATTTTTTTAACTAATAATTTATTTTATATCTATATCGTTATCTATTTTATATTTATTAAAAAATATACTTACTCGCTAAAGCGGCGACTGCCGTCAACACGATGAACACTTTCATGATGATCTTTTATTTATGATATCAAGGAAAATATAATAAAAAAATACAATGACTAGATTGTGGTCCGACCCCTTCGGCGACCCTGGTGCGACTGACGAGTGCAAGCGTTGCGCGCGCCTTTTCTTCACCTGACCTGCGTATGCGCCTAAAACCGGTACGAAGACTTAGGCGTGATTTAACAAATTCTTCTATTATTGAAACAATACAAATTATCTTTGTTGAAAGGCTTAATTTTACTATTTCCCTAAACGCAATTTATAAAGGGAAACGCATTTAATATATACGCTTTAAGTAATGTCGGACGGGGTACCCGTTACTTTCGCGAAGCACTCGTCGTGCCCTTCGATTGATGCATATTATTATACCTACGAATATCTACGAGTATGACATGATTTCCAATCAATACAATGGAGCATTTTTCCATAGCCCCCATTCACCATATACCACATAAGCAGATAACTGTGCATTCAAAAAACTCAGTCGCCACGCGATGCGATGTGCATACTAACAACCATATGTTTCTTTCGTAGAGTATTTTTCGTATAAACACCACGTCGAAAGAACTGGCTTATGGCTAACGAATCGACCATTCACTTTGACGAATTTCTTGTGTTAAATGTTTCATAAAATTCAACATTCGATCAATTTAGATAGGATTATATGGTTCCTGTTCTAATGAAATCCATTTTGACGTCAACAACGTTGCATGAAAGTAATTCAGACATAATATATAAATTTCATAGACATCCAGCAACACCTTCCTGGAGCCTATGAATAAACTAGCTAATTAGAAAATCGACTTTAAGGCCAATTGATTGTTTAATGTATTTGTATACCAAATATATCTACATATATATGATAGTTGTCATTTTTTAAGGACGTCGTCAAACCGGTATTTTTAAATCGTTTGTGCTCCTGTCCACGTTGATTGTAAAACATAACCTATAATAAATTATGCTCATGCCACGTAAATATTCTTTCAAAACCTGCAGAAGATGGATGACAAGCTTGCATAAAAAATCGAGAAAAATTTTCTCTAAAGCGGGTAGAAGAATACTCGGATTGCGTGATTTTACCCATTTAATTTTATGAAAATCCTATTTAAGGATATAGTAAAATAACTATTTCTTAGTACCGTGGTGTTTTTTATTTATTTATTTATTTAATCTTTATTGAACACCATATAAAGGCATAACAAAGGGCGAACTTAATGCCTAATGGCATTCTCCACCGGTCAACCCTTGGAGAATAGTATCAACTCAAACTAAAAAAAAAAAAAAAAACGGTTTTGGGAAATAAGATTCGTATTCAGAGCTATTTAAAAATGTCCGAGACTGAATTATTTAATACAACAAACCCGTATGTCACTAATCTTCTTAACCTATACCTATCGGATGAACGGTGCTCAATGGACGTCTAAGTTCAACTAAAAATAAATTCTCCGTTGATTAAAGGCATTTGCGACAAACGTTAACGATTTCGGAGGATCACGTAAAAAATATAATGATAACCTACAACAGGAAATGAAAACTAGATATATTTCTTACCTATTATATACTGTTCTGTATTCATATAAACACGTTTTAAGAACGGCAGAACTGTAAATACAATAGGTCAATATACAAAATCTTGTACGACTTCACTTATAATGTGTTAAAGCATCGCGATAAAAGAAAGTGTCCTTGTTAAGCTAAAATTTGTGTTTTCAATTGTGCAATACGATTTAATATTACGTACCAATTAATTAGTGTATATTAATTTATTCGTAGAGTCCATAAGTCTCCGTCGCGACCTCGCTGCAAGCGACGGGAGCTCATGAGGAAGGACCTCATGAAACTAGTCGGGCCATCCCGAAAAACGTACGTGAGTTAAGCCGGTACATATTTAATCATGTGTATAAATACCCACGAAACATTTAATAGTAGAATCCATAAGGTTTATATTGTACTGGGAACGTCGTACTGAAACATGTCTGGTACTAATTTTTTAATGTGTATTTTTAATGAGCGTCAAGGGTTTTAATCAATAATTTTTAAATTTATTCTTTCTGTGGGTAAGAATATTGGCTGAACAAAGAGCTGATGGACAGTTAAAAAAAAGTTTAATGTTTAATGATAATAAATATTATATTATATATACGTAAGATTATATACGGAACAAGAACAAATAGTATTTCAAAAAGCTTAATATTATATTTGCTTGCATACTAATTCATATCATTTCTACAAACCAGTCGATCTGTAGCTCTTTGAAGATTGCAAAAGTGACCTTTACAACATTTGGAACCGGAAGCTAAATTGATGATATTCGCAAACCATTTTTACAACTCGTTCTTACGTGATTTGTATATTACATAGGAATATATACTTTATATCTACATATTATGCAATAATGATGCGTGTTCAATACTATAAGAAAAAAAGGACTCGTAAAGTTAGGAAGAATTCACACGTTGTTTTTTTTTTACTAAATTTATTGAATTTCTTGTTAATAGTTTAGAGATCAAAGTTTGAGAACAGTCTTTAATAAATTGGTGCTTTTTTCACCACGATAAGTAAAGTAAAGTAATTGTTCACTTGGTAAATTAGATATTATATTATTATTTTAAATTATCAGCGGTGCAAAATACGTATCTACTTATAGCCCTTCATTTTTTAAATAGCAGCTAATGAAATAGAAAGGCACTTGTATATAATTGTGTAGATTTATATAAATAGGTATTTATTAACAAATTTTTAGTCCAAACAACAGATCTGTTTGTGACCGAACTTCAAGTGGTAAAAAAAACATTAAATGGTAATATTTGGGAAAATAAGTAATAAAACTTTTTGCCAAAGTAAATAAGTCAGACACGCAATTAAGTTGCGACTATGAGTAAAACTACATCGTAGAAGAAAATCGGTATCCGTCCGCTATTGAACAGCAAACGATGTTCAAGAAAAGTTTGGAATAAGATATGTACATTGGAATATGACTTTATCATTATATTGAGTACCATTTTGCAACAATAGAACTTTATCGCGGCCAAGGTATATCTTAATTTCATGCAACATGCAGGCATGTGGCCACCCACTTAGAATATTGTTTCGTTTGTACTCTGAGACTCATCAAGTCTACTGCAACAAAAAGTTGTATAACCAATCGAGCCTCTATACATGCTAAATACACGAGGCTGCCTCGTACAGCAGGTCATTGACCCCAAAATTTGAAAACGCAAAACCACCCTTTTCCATTTATCAATCAATCAAGTCGGTCATTGTTACAATGAATGGACGAAACATTTTGTCCATATATTTTTCCTCTTCAGAATATTCTTAAAGCCATTTTATGGTACAAAATCAATCGGTTATTTATTATAGCCGTGTGCTCATAAATATATGACATGGGCCACAACGAACTGCAAATATAGACAGGTAGACAGACATAGACATCCATATCATATATCAAAATTCATCATTCAGATCTTTGACAAGCCTTGAACTATGTGCACGTCAGCTTGCCATCGTAACCTATTGCCAAAGTCATCCTAATTATTTTAAACCAAATTGGTTTTTTTGCCAAACCCATTGCCTAATTCATTTTTACATTTATCTTCATTCATTAATACTAAAATTTTTTTTTGTCAACCCTATTACGAAATTCACCTGAAATACACCAAATTCGGTTTTTTTATCAATCTATGACCAAATTCATATTACATGGCTTAACAAATTCATTAGCTTACCGAAAATGAAGTTTAGGACTACTACGGAGAAAACAACTGCCAATTAATATCTGACGAGCATTCATATTAAAATTGGAATCAAAGATGTTTGTTTTCCGTAGGTATTTGTTTTGTTTCTGTAGATCGTATTGCTCATGTGAAATGTTCGTTGCATATCCTCTGATAGGCGATGAGTAAATTACATCATAGAGCAAACTACCAGCACATGCCTATTACCTACTTCTTCCGAAGTCGTTGCAACATTCAGATTCCGCGTAACACCTTTTGAAATATTGTCATAGATACCCAACCGAGTACCTACCACGGTAACCAAAAGTCAATTTATTTCAATGACGCTTTTAAATGTTAACTACTTATTCATAATGAAAAATGTTTAATGTTTTTTTAATAAATTTGTCTCTTGAATATCTCCACATGTGCATTACTGTACGTAGCGGTGAATGCAACCTATTCAAGGGTAAATAACTATATATACATATGTATATTGCATTTTATTGGCATTTCTTAGTAAAGCCGATACAAAAGTAAAGTAACGGTTAATAAAAACATTCCAATATGAATAATATATTACATTGAATGATATTGTTTTAAACAGCTTTTTTGCCATGAAATCTTTCGTGAGAATTTATACATATGATTATATATATCCTGGCTTATATCATTTTTGTCCCGGCTTTATGTAATCATGTTCTAAACAGCCAGAAAGGATTGTTTTTTAATCTGTACAGAAAATACTAAATCAGCAGGCAGTTGTCACAAGAGGCCATCTTGGATAATACGGGACTAGGTATTCTCAGATATATATCGGCATTAAAAAGATAGGAATAATATTGTCAGTACACGTTAGTCGAATTATCGTTAGTATTAGAGTAATTAGTATTGCAGTGTTTATTCACACGAAGTATGTCACGGGCATTGCTGCTTCCGAGGATTGAGATAGTCACATCTGGTATATACATATCTACAGAAGTCTAACTATATGTTTACCAGCATTAACATTACTCATAGTGCATACATACATATATTCAGGCCAAGACCTTTACGGGGTAGGCAGAGAGTACGGAGTGCCAAATATCCCAATCCTTGCATACCAGCCATGCTTCTTCCACATTCTTCAATCTCTTCATACATTCACGCCGGTTTCGGAGACTTCTAACTCCTCCATCAGTCGAGCTAGGTGAGCCTGTTGTTCTTACTGAAACACTAATAATTTTTTAGCAGTTGCTAGGTGTCATAAATATATTTAACGCTGTCACCGCCTCGAGCGAATCGTATTCACGTTCTACCGCCTTTCTAGATGGATTGTATTAATTGAAACTGTAAATTCATACATACATATTTAGATATGTATATATGAATGTAAATCAGTGATAGCCTAGTGGTTAAGAATTCAGCCTCTCACTCGGGGGTGCTGGGTTCAAATCCATGGCGCGCACCTCTTT
>DWJK01002480.1:0-14577 GCA_018248815.1 Croniades pieria auraria
GCTGACGTCCACCCAAATAAACTCATTAGGAACCTTGTCTCGTACCCCCGTCGTTTAGCCGGGGTAAAAGCTCCTCTTAGGAGACCAAGGCACGTAATAGATGAACCTGACGACGATATAACACTGGCAAATAGGTCTCCTCCGGAGGACTCGTCACCCTCCAAGACACTACACAACCACCACATATACACGCACCGTCCACGCCGGCGAGGACGTAAACACCGCGTTCCACACGGCAGACATGCGGCGGCGTCGCCCTTCGATAAGCACACACCGTGTCGATCCGTGCCTAGATCCGAGTCTCACAGGAGACGGTCACTGGGCTTGGGCTGGTCTTTCGCTGGGCGGAGTCGAGGGTCCAGCCCGCGCTGGACCTCACTCCTACCCCTCCCCACTCTCCTTAATTCAGGCGGAGCCACTTGGGCTCTCCACTAAAACCCGGTGAAGCTGTAGAGGGTCAACAGCATGAGTAATTTTTTAAAAAAATACGTTGCATTCTTGCTCGAGCCGTTCAACAGTACGGACCTCTTCGGACGACGTTACGCTGCCTGAAGAATATATAAAAGTGAACAATACTTGTGTAGTTTTACTTTTGAAAATTCAAACATGAGTCATCAGCAACAAGTTAACAATTATGATGTCAGCAATGCTGACGTCACAGTGCTGTCTACTCCGATAATTATTAATTATTGTTTGTTATTCTAATAAATTAATATAGTATTAATGTCCATTAGCTCTAATTGAAAATATGACTTTTGTAATCTCAATGAATATATTCAAAAATCAATAAATTATTGACAAAACCTAAAATCAGTCACAAAATGTACTTTAATAAAACAATAAAATACTTTGCAGAAGAGCTGTGAACATTATAAACAAGCACTTTAATGGAGTTTTAGAAGACCAACAGTTTATGTCAACCCCAGATGGATTAAATAATTTTTTAAGAATGATACCTGAAGAATCTCTTAGAAACCATGTAGAAAAAGCTTTGGAAAAACTTCCAGTTTCTTCTGTGGAAAGATGGGAGAAATTTGTTGATATTTACAACCAGTTTTGCAAAGAAGTATGTGAAATTCCATTAACATGGTGTAATTTAATATTGAAAATTTGGTGGTAGTATACATAGCTGAATTGATGGTGCTTAATTTAATCATAGAGTGAACTACAATATAAATAAAATTAGTAGTAATATTTATTACTATTATTGTAATATTGTTATGCCTGGTTTTTGTATGGCATAGACCAAGTGTGACATATTTTTATCCTTACAGTCCTGACACACTTCTTCTATATTTATTTATTAATAACTAATTATGCAGAAATTCATTGTTGTTGAAAATTTTTCCTTATAACATGACAGGGATTATTATAGTGACACACATGACAGAAACTATTAGAAAATATATATTCGTGTTATATTCCATTTTTCAGAATGGTGTACTAAAATGGAAGTACTTAATAGAAGAAATAAAAATACAGTACTGTTATCCCAGATTGGATATAAATGTCACTAAGGGATTCAACCATCTGCTGAAATCTCCATTTAGTATCCATCCTAAGACAGGCAAAGTTTCAATAGTTTTCAAACCGGATGAAGTTAAAAATATAAATCTAGAAGAAATACCAACAATTGACACTTTATTAGACCCAGCAGATAAAAAGGCTGATGGTAAAAACCACATGGAATCATCTGTTGCTGTTTTCTATGATTTTGTGTGTTCTTTGGAAAAAACGGAAGCATTAAGAAAAAGAAGTGAAGCTAGTAAGTAATAAGTATACTTCAATTCTTACATTTTTATTCAGAACACAGACATGTATGGACTGTTTGTTGGAGAAAAATATGTTAATTTTAAACTGAATGTAATAGCTAAACTTATATCAATTTTTTTTACAATAAGTGCTATTAAATCCTTTATATTAAAAACTACATTGAATTTATGTACTTTTTGTTACAGGTAATTCAATAGACTTTTAGAGGAAGATGAATTAATTCTATGAATAAAAACAAAACAACATATTGGCAAAAAATGATTTTTACTTACATAAATATCTCCCAAATAATAGGATCAATTCTAAGATTTCGCAACATTGAAATGTGCAAACAAAATGTAATAAAAATAACAGTAATATTCATTGCTTTTCAGATCATTTTTAACTTGCGTAAATTACTATTTTCAATTGCACTATGACATGCAACATCTTATAGACAAGCATTAAGAAAATAAGAATTTCCTACTGATAATGTATTGTAAATATCACCAAGCAGAAGCGCACACATGTGAACTTATTTCTATGTGAAATGGATTTTAAGCCAAATGTGTGATTAGGACACTCAGAAAGAAAAAGCAATTGTTGTGACCTTAGAGATTCTTCCAAACAATCTTACTGGGGTAACACTTGTGCTTGCACATAACATTACAAAACTTATTAATTGTGCATAATCAAGTCAGTTTATAATTTCTATTTTCACTAATTTCAGTTTATAATTTCTATTTTCACTAATTTCAATATAACTTCTATTGTATTTCCTCTGTCAAGAGGAAATACAATAACCTAGTGATGGTTATTTTAATACATACATATTTTATGTAGGTATGTTTTACTAAGTGGTGTGCTAGTAATAAATGCATGTGTGATCTGTTATTGAAACTGTGTTCAAGCACTGACTGTGGACAAGTTTACACAAATTAAACAAGTACAATGCTTGTAATCGAGACCAACCTAATTAAAACAAGGTATTCCTTTGAAATATTCAAGGCACTAGTAGTAATGTCAAAGAATATTCTACACAGAGCAGCTCAGTGCAATATTGAGAAAATCTTCAAATGCAATAGTTACAGTTCCATTTTGTTGCGTGTCTCGGACTCGGAAGGCTTCAGTGAAACGCTGGATTTGCACACAGAGAACTATAAATTGATCCACCGATACTTTTCCGTCTTGAGGATCGGCTCTCTTGGTCAAGAAATTTACGAACTCCGGCGAAAACCTGAAGCCCATTTGTGTTAATGCTGGAAGAATAGAATCAACAACAGATCTTAGTTACGATAAGAAATTAAGCACCATAATGTTAAATTTCTTTATTACAAAAAAAAAAACCTAAAATCACGCTTTTTTTTAATTCCACAAACATGTTATAACTACTAATATAATTCGAAAAATTGTCAATGCAAGCAATTTATACCATCAAAGTTTATAATCAATTCGTTTAGTTACTTATGATCAAAGAGCTAACCGCCAATTCGTTTTCAATAAACGACAATATTCTGTTTAGTATTTACACAGTAACAAAATGAATGTTTTTCTTAGGCGATTTCTACTGAGTTATTACGAATGTAGTGTTAAAGAATAAAAATAAGTGTCGTCTTAACCACATAATTGTTTTTAATCCTATTTCGATAATACAGTTCTACTAATACCACACACTGTCACTAATACCGGGAGATGCGTTACCTTTACACAGCTCTTGTTCGTCGATGTGCCCAGATTGGTCCGTGTCGTACGTTTTAAATACAGCAAGCCATTGATTAATGTACGTGTATAGTTTGTCAAACTCTTCCAGATTTATGTGCCCCGAACGATCTTTATCGAACATACCTGTGAAAGAACATACAACATTACAGTTCTGTATGTGCTCATACATCATTTTATAATAATAAAATAGGGCAAAGTAAACATTGAAACATGTTTAAGAATTATCATCATATATGATCGAGTGCTTATGATCTGTAATCGAAAAATGTAAAAACAATTCGATGGATTTGTTTATGGTCCAAGATCTGGCAACAAATATTGAAAAAGAATTTTAGGCAATTTGAAATTTAGGAAAAATAATACGAATGTTAGTAATTGTGGGTTGGAACATCTGATGGAGCTAAGCTTTAAAGGTATCCCTCTCGAATGATTACAGAAAAAGGTCTGATCGTTCGCGGGGCGTGAAGGCACATCAATAAGCTTAAAACTGTTACCACTCCGCCTTCACGAGTAGTAAAAGCGATAAATAGGCAACCGCTCCGGCCGTATTTCTCCAGGGCCGACAAATTTGTCGTAAGAAACCTAGGACGTGCAACTGAAATCTAGCATAATCTGGAATACTCTAAAAGTAAGCGACTATTGTAATTGTAAAAGTTAGAATTATGCTGTATTATACGTACATTAGTTGTCGCCATCCGTCACTGATATTGTTTTCCCACCTATTTTTACATAGTGACAGTAACGTTAGCATTTAGGTAACGGTTATAGCTAAATAATTTTACTTTATAAAGACACAGTTAAAAGTTGTCATAAATAAAGAAAATCGATACCCACAATTTTTCTAGTGTTGTATACGTCAAAATAAACATAAGTTTATCATTCAACGAGAATGGTCTCTTCTCTTCTATTTTGACCCAAATAAATTCTTTACTACCTCAATATGGGTTTACCTGTTTCGCAGATTAGCTCAGATAAGGAGAGAAACAGATAAACAAAATTTCAAAATGCGGGTATTTAGGGTTTTGTAACAGGAAAATAACCAAATAAGCCTAAAAAGCGAAGCTTTTTTCTCAAATGTACACTTCGATTTTATTGACATGTAGATATTTCGAATAAAATGAAATACAATTAATCTGCATAGATCTGCAGAACTCCACGAATGTTTTGAACGTTCTACTGTTGGACGCAGGTGTTGTCTCAGAATGAGAAGGAATGAGGCTATTGTTTGGCAAGCTGGCAAAGTGCAGAGTGACACTATGGAGAATTCATCAGTGTTAGTTTTCCTTCAGCGTTAAAGTTAGTGATATTCAAATCTAAAACCGCTCTTTACTATATCAAACGAGGGGTACTTACTTGTCAGAGAAAGAAATTTTATATCTCTAGAGTTGGATACTAATTATCTAGATTTAAAACATTTTTAAGTTTTTTATTTGGGCACTTACCGATCATCAAATTACATGCCGTTGCCGAGAATGTTTGCCCTTGAGCATTAACCAAAGCTGCTTTTAATTCTTCCGAAGTTATAAAACCAGACCTATCTTTATCTACAGCGTAAAACCATTGCTGTACTTGAGGTGATATAGTCCCTCCGGCCCCAATCGAAGGGTAAGGGCCATGTCCAACTTCTAGTTGACCGGGTGGTGCTGGACCTCCATATCCCGGTTGTCCATAACCCGGCTATGACAAAAAGATTACAATTTATTATTCTGTGCCTTTAAAAATTTGTTAGACAAAAGAGGGGGAGAAGAATAAGAAAAAATCAGGTATATTTTACGATGAATTTACTCTATTAAGTATAAATAGTAGTAACCTTATATCGTACACGTAAACAATACAAAACAAAGTTATAATAAAGTAATATGTTCACAGAACAATCATATGTTTCAGCATGGCCTGAACTGAAAATACGGGATATAAAAGGAAAATTGCATCTAATTATTTAGCAAAATCCATATACATTCAGCTTGTTCAAAAATGTATAATAATATTAGTACTGTCTCATTCACTTAAAATGCTGTAATCGTAATATCCTTACTTAACTTAGATGTATGTCTTATAAGTTAATTTCTAAACTAACACATCACTAGATTGTTAATTTTTCAATAGGTAAGTTTTTCTAACCTAGTAAATTCCGTCAATGCCCACCAGATTTGCTGGTGAAAATCAGTGCAAACATGAACTCTTTATATTTCGTGGGCTTAATTCCTTGGTTTTGTCCTTATCCTAACATTAATGTAAAAAGAATTCCTAACATTGTTAACAAGTCAAAGACGGAAGTCTAACATTCTAGACTATTTTGGAATTCAAGCTTTTCAAATGCTTTATAGATATACTTAAGCTCCATATCCTAATTATTACATATTTATAATAGATGGACAACTATTTTTGGACATAAAGCGCAATACTCGGATTCAATTATGCGTGAAGTTGCTATTGCAAGTAGCTATAATACCATATTTCTAATATTTATACTATATAATGTTGGGAAAAACCTTGATACAAAACTACTGGAAGTTTATGAAAAGTACAAAGCATTAACATTTAACATTGTATATTTCTATAAAAACACTGCTTTTTATTCACCCATATATAAGAAAGCCTTTTTAACAACAATCACAAGTAATTTTTCTATCACTTTGTTTTATATTATCAACCAGCACTTGAAACACTTGAACAATCAATGTTATTATTTATAATCATGCATACATAGGTATGTGGTACATTGTGTGCTGAATAGAACTTTTTAACAGGAATAATCATTATTTATTACTTGTTTTTATTTACATTAGCTGCAACCCGTATACTCCATAATTTGCTCCTTGCACATATGGAAATATTCTTAATTTTAAATTACCAAATTCAACAACGTAACACAGTTTGAGAGTGTATTGTGTGTAATTGCATCCTATAAAAACCAAACAAGACTGTTACTGATATTACAACTAATACACTGCAAAATAAGGATATAACATTTCAAATTGCATTATGTAAGATGTTGGGAAGCCTGTGTTTTTCTTCCATAAGACAAGGGCATCCCCACTATGTACTAATATTTGTGCCCAAAATCTACATAATCTCACTCCATCCATATACATACACAGCTAAAATTATTTAATGTCTATTTTAATCTATCTTTACTGTTAAATATTCAAGTCTATAATTTATTGTTACAATGTTTTTCTATTATACAGAAATGAATTTAAGAAAAGTGACATTTTTTTGCATTCAAAGATTTTCTTTTAATCTCATGATTTCAAATAAAGTAGCTACCAGTAAAATCACAACATATTAAATTCTAGAAAACAGTCATAAAAGTAACACTAATAATGGATTCATTTCTATTCCTTATTAAATGTTTATTACCTATAAATATTAGAAATTAACAATGATCATACACATAAATGACATTCAGTCTTTTATATCAAACCAATACTGGCAAGTTTGTTACATTTTGTACTAAGCAATCAAGTATTAAAATGCCTAAATCCAGAACATTTTCACCAACTAGCCATTTATAAAAAAACATAAATAAGCACATTATATAAAATGCACAAGTACATTATTGTACATGACCATTAAACAACTCAATTAGTGAAAATGTAATGGGAATAACAAATATAGTTTTTATGTCTTATTTCTATGTTCGTTACACATTACTATTGTGACTAGAAAAACTATAAGTAGCAGGTGTAACACATGTATTGACACACACTTGAATCGATGGTTTGAATGAAGAAGGTAGAAGCTTATGGGCTTCTGGCACTGGAGAATAACTACGACAAACAGTCTCAAAATGCACTTGCTCATTTCTGTCCATAGGCACTCCATCAAAACTTGTTTGTTTAGCTGAATCACCTGTCCCACTATCTTTGCATGATGAATGCTCAGATATATTGTCTGGAAACATTTGTGGCGAGTCACTATCACTATGCACAATTTGTGTCATTTTCATACTCTCGGTGGGATAAGTGTGCACAGCACTAGCCATACGTCTACGAGTATGATATATAATCACCACCCAAATAATAGATGTTCCTACTGCACAGCACACAACTGTTATGATAATAATACCTGTCATATTTTCTTCACTCACCTTGATAGCTATAGGAGCCAGTACCTGTAATTCTATCATATCCTTCTTCGTACCCAGTTCATTAGTAATCTCACATTCATATCTACCTGTATCACTTGCCTCCACTTCAATTATAATAAGAAGCTGATCATTGGCAGTAAAATAATGTCGATCGCTGTGGATGATAGCTGCTCCATCTTTTAGCCACTTCAGAACTGGTTTAGGTGAGCCAGATATCATGCATTGTAGGACAACTGAATCTCCACTTGTAACTTGTTTATTTTCCATGACTCTGATAAATGAAGGTTCTTGTAATACTGTCAAGGTAGCATTAGATATAATTGTGCCAGCTGGATTTTTCGCTGCACAGCTGTATATACCCATATCTGTAGTTTTTGCATTTACAATGAAAAACAAATGATCTGTTGGCATTACATTCATACGCCTTTCTCTGGCTGCTGGGAAATCATTGCCACCATCTTTCTTCCATGAAATTTCTGGTGGCGGGTCTCCAACAGCAGCACAATTCAATGTTACTGTCTCTCCAGTTTTTACTGTGACATTAGTGGGGGTCTTTGTGAAACGTGGAAATGTAACAATGTTTACTTTTGCCTTTGAAGAGTACGTAGTACCAAACTTATTACTTACAACACATTGATATTTACCAGAATCTGCATGAGTTACATTTGGTATTACTAAAACTGATGTTGCTTGTGGATGGCCATGATGGGTCTGTGTTATGTTCTCATACACCATGGGATTACTAACATTGCCATTGTTTTTCTTCCACAAGAAAGTCATACTGCTGTAAGGATTTGATGTTGCCGAACATATTAAATTTGCCGATTGACTTTTAATAGCAAGATGAGTTTTTGGATGTTCAACTATTTTAGGTTTTGGGGAATCACCACAGTTGTCTTCCCTCAGTTTTGATATAACAACACCTCTTACTTCAGATGGATAGGCACATGTTGCAGTTACATGCTTCTGCTCCCCTTTGTCACGAATCCATCTCACTATCCACAATAGGTTGCAATCACACAGAAGGGAAGATGTATTCAAATGCAACTTTTGTATCTTTGTCATTGATTCAAATGCATGCTGTTGGATTGATGTAATATTATTTCCTTTCAAATCTAGCTCCACAAGATTATTTAATCCTTCAAATGCTCTAGAGTTAATGGACCTAATGTGATTCGAAGAAAGGTTAAAGGTGATCAAGTTTTGAAGTTTTGAAAATGGTCCCGACATATCTTCCACAGTCCAAGATACTTTGTTGTTATTTAAAAATAGTGTTTGCAATTGTACCATGTGACTAAATGCTTCCTGTGAAATGGAGGCAATGTTATTGAAGCTCAAATTAAGAATATGTAAATTGACCAAGTGTTGAAATGTACGGCCTTCAATTTCAGTTAGATAGTTATGTGACAAATCCAAAACTTCCAAATTTGTACATAGTTCCCAGCTACCAAAATCAATTTGAGATATTAAATTGTTTGATAAAGACAATGTTGTCAATGACTCAAGGCCATACATCCAGCCCTTAGAAATGCTTGTTATTCTATTGTGATCCAACTGTAATAAATTCACAGATTTAAATCCGAAAAATGCGCCGTCCATGATGTTATCTATGTTGTTATACTTCATTTTTAATGTAGTTAGGCTAGATAATCCTTGAAAAAGTAAAGCGTTGATAACATGCAGCTTATTATGATTGATTTCTAGTGTTTTTAAATTCGACTGATATTTAAATAAGTGGTTAGGTAATGACGCTATTTCATTTCTGTTCAATTTTAATTCCACCAAGTTAGTCAAGTTATTGAGTCCTCCTTCGTCAATTAATCGGATGTGATTGCTATTCATACTCAATCTCCTAATGGTACTGTTGGCAGGAAAACGTCCTGCGTCAATTGAGCCGATGTTATTTCTGTTCAGACTCACTTCCTGCAGATCGCCTGTACCGAGGAGATTTGGTATATGGTGCAGGGCATTTTTATCCAGTTTTAAAATCTTTAACGCCAATAACTTTTCGAAACCTATTATCACATCCTCGTGCAATTTATTGTTGCTTAGGTCCAATTGTTCCACCCACTTAGGAATTCTTGGCACAGCAATCAAGCCTTTCATTGAACAATCTACGTATTTTTCCAGGCAAGCGCATTTCTGAGGACATTCAAAGTTTTCACTTTGCATCGACAAACGTATTAACAATGTTATTATCGATATCAATAGCAAATGGGAGTCTCCCATTTTTATGCATTTGGATAGCTGTTCCACTCATTGATAGTACACAACGCTTGTCTTTGTTCTTACATAATTCCTAATATTAACTTCACACTAAGAGAGTCCATAAAGCAGTTCACTTCACTTAGATCAGTAACGTAAAACAACTACATTTTGTAATCATTTTATGAGACAAAATTGCAAAATAGCTCAACATATTTATTGAGATAGTTCAACCGCCATTTTCTTTCATCAATCGTGTTTCAATGTTGCCATTAATAGAACATTTGCAATCAAGATGGATTATAAATGTTAACAAAATCACAAAATTCACTAGTTGATAATGAAATAAAGAAATCGTTTCTTTTATCAATTGAAATTTAATTCTTTCCTTCATCACTGTTACAAAATAATTAACAATGTTACACAAAACAACATAAAAATGTATCTTTATCGCGTTGTTTTGTACATAACTCGAACAAACGCTTATTCCAAATGTTGACTAATCCCTTTATTTTTTTTTCTCTTGACATTTGATGAAATACTTAAGAATTAGTCTCCCTTATTTTTCATTCAATACATTTAGTAAGTTAACTAAAAAAAAACTGTCCTAATTTAAACAGGTAGCCGCAATTTGGAAACCAAAATACATAAACATTAACACGAAAATTAATATACAACTACAGAACTTCCGGATAACATTTTTGTAACAATTTAAATATGAAAAATAATAGATGGGAGTTGTTTAGTATTAATGCAATAAATATAAAACTTATTTATCATTTAGGAATACAACAGTGATAGTGGCTACAAATCCACACCCTACACTGCCCTCACTGGTGTACCGCAAGGCTCAGATCTTGGTTCCTTATTGTTTTATTAAATATTGATATAACAAGATCCTTTATAAACCAAATTTGTTGACGATGTGAATTTTTTTAGAAAAGTTAATTCTTTGGAAGATAGTAAATTATTGCAAAACGACCTTAATAACCTAGTCTCGTGATGTGAATTAAAAAGAATGAGCTTAAACACGGATAAGTACCTCGTAATTCGATTTACTAGAAAAAGAGTCACCTTGTCATCGTCGTTATTGCATTAACGGTATTGAATTAAATTAAGTAGATCACCTTCGTGATTTGGGCATAATTCTCGACCGCAAACTGCGGTTCAATCTTCATCTTGACCATATTGTCAGCAAAGCATTCAAATCATTAGCTTTCGTCTAACGTAGCTGCAGAGAATTTAAAAAATCTACGACAATAATTGCAATTTACTCTGCACTTGTATGCACCTACTTATTATACTTCAATGTTGTATGGAATTTGCACTATGACGTTCACTTCAATTGTCTAGAAAGCGTTCAGAGAATATTCTTGTGGCACTTGTCATATCGTTGGAAGATGATTAAATAATTACCGAGTTATCAAGAAAGGTTGCAACATTTTCGTCTAAATTCATTTCCAGACCGCAGGAAAATGCTTGATTTAATGTTTTTATACAAACTTATTAATGGGAGTATATCGATACTTGTTCGATCCAAGAGGTCGGTGGCATCGGCCACCAATCTCTTGGCTCGAATAAATATATCTGTACCAAGAGTACAACCAAGAAAATTAAAATAGAAGCCTTTCTTTACAAGAGCCGCACGCACTTAATTAGATCACTATAGACCGCTCAACAGAATAACCATGAATTATAACACTTTTCATAATATGAAAGTTAATTTAGTCTTAGTAACCCAACACAGCGTTAGAATTAGTCAGGGAATAGAGGATAAACTTGCATTAATAGATATGTTTTCAACCCTCTACATACATTTTAAAAAATGCTGTTATCTGTACATAACGTATATCAAATATAAAATTTTATTGCAGTTCTTTTAATGATGAAATATCTATTATTGCATGATGACCTTGTAAATGTTTATTGCAATCTTATAAATGAAACTCGTTTACTATTATCGTCATTAAGAGCCCTAAAATTGTACATATATATTTTAATAACCATTTATCTTAATATTAATGCTATTGTTTAAATTTTTTCCATATGCAACCGGTCTCACTTCATTTAATTTTATATCTTAATAGTTTGTAGTGCTTAATTAAACTTTTATTACTTACAATCTATAATAATCTAACTCTAATTGTGGTTACCTTTTTCTATAATTGTTGTTCGCATTTACACTAGTGTTATGTTCTATATATGTCGTTAGCGCCTCCGACTGGGGTGAAACTGAACTTTTTACCTCATATAATATTCTCCTGTATCAAATGTGCTAGTGTTTACTCTGTTGGTGCAACTGAATAAACAAATACACTTGTCTTTAAGATTATACACAGTTGCAGAGAAGAAGTGAATATGTTTACGACAGTAAATAATGTTCTTGGTGTACAAAATAATTATGGTAATTAACATCATGTTAATTACAATTATGAAACAATTACAACTAGACTTATTTCCAAACACTTGTATGTAACCTGAGGTATATTTACTTTTCATATCAAGTGAAAATAATACCACAGAAAGGAGAGGTACAATATGCATCTTTTCTAAAGCGAAACTATTATCTTATTTTGCAAATAATGTGTAATATTGTTCATTTTATTCATTTCCTTTAACAATAGATTATTCATACTGTGGAATTTTTTCTAAATTTTGCTTTGATTGATTCATACATTAGTTATTTTTGTAACTTTCCCTTGATTTCTATAAATAAAATGATGTGTATATTTTTTAAATGATAGTGTATGTAGTTTACTATAATTTTTCTGGCCCTATTACCATATTTACAAGTAATATAAGGTTACTAATTGCAAAAAATTGCAGTGTCAAGATAACAGAAAAAATTGAGTTAACAAAAAACCTAATACCTGCTGATTCATGGGTTCAAGAATAAAGGTCTATTGCAAGATTAAACTGGGATTTGTTGATCTTTTTTGTAGGCTTAAAATATCTTAAATTAGCACATGTTTTAAAACATTTTGAACAACTTAAATAGACCTCCAGTAAAACATCCATAAATTTCTCCAATAATGCACCCACTCTTTGTCCTAATTGTTATCCCATTCATTTCTTTTCCAAAATTATTAGTATGATAGTGTACTCTTGAGTCATATCAGCTTTATCTTCTTCTTAAGCTAATCTCCTAAATTTTGTACACATGAGCACTTCATAACAATGACTTATACATAGATACAAACAATGACTAGTATGTATAAATTGTTGTGAATAAACACACATTTTTTGATATCACCCAGTCCACACTTTTATAACTTTAAATGATTATTTCAAATTAAATTAAACTACTCATATTTATTTAAAAAGGAAAAATTATTGTCATAGAATGTAAATGTTTTGAAAGTATTAGTATAAAGCAAGACTGTCAGATAATTAACAGTACTTAATTAAACATTTACTTACGCTGAAGGCTTATATGATAATATATAGTCACTTAAACAAATTTGTAACACTTTTTCACTAATAAAATTATATTGTTTATACTTAAACATTGACTGTCCACCCTTCCTATAACTATCCACATAGTTTCTACCCTATTCCTATTGATCTATATATAGGTCAAAAACTACTTGCTAGTTTTTAATTTCAATATACACATGATCATGAAAAGTTTGTATTACTGTATTTCTTATAAAGCCCTATTAATTTATTTCTTATATTTGTAACTATAACATTGTTCAAGTGTTTAAGTGTGTTTCCTGATCGAGAGATCCTGTGTTTGATCCTGAAAACCTATACAATTTTGTTTTTACAACTCAAAATTCCTAGTAGAGGCACAGATTTAGATTTGTACCTGTTCTATAGTGATAAGCTGACCATCTATTCCATGATGGGACATGTAACATAACTAGTAATAAGTGGGAGTGGAGTGTACTACTCTTGCACCGACCTCTTCGGGGATTACAGGTGTGAAGTTATGTAATATTTGTGTGTGCTAGTATGGTTTACAAATTATGTAGGCATTCAATTAGAAGCAGTTCCTAAATATCAATAATATGTGTTTTAAAAGAAAGTCTATAAGACAAAATCAATGAAATCAATATATATAGATATCTAAAATCACAGATAATGAGGCATACAATAACATCAAAATTGTGTTTCACCAAAGAGTAGGCACAGAAGTGTAGAATTTGCAAATTTCACTAGTTATGTTAGAAAGTAGGGGCACAAATCTAGACTGTGAGCATGTATTAGGAAATTCTAGTTAGAAAAGCCAATTAACACTACCAGACTCTGGAATCAAACTTAGGACCCCAAGCTCATTAGTTGCGCTTGCATCCATTAGACCAATGAGACAGGTAATTTGGCAGATTGAATGTTATTAAATTTTAGAAACAATTTTACTTTTAAAGATGAAAATTATAACAAACTATAATACATTTAGCAAAGGGTTTTTAAGTGATAGCCATGGAAAGTGATAGAATGGACAGCTTTTCTGTTTAAAACCTATTCGTACAATTAATAGGTAAATAGTGATATTTAAATACATGTTTATAAAGTCAGTGTAAACTGTTTATCTTAGTAATCTCATAGTAATACTTACATTGTAAGCCATCCTTTAAGATAATCCGCAAGGTCTGAAAATAGAAATTAATTAGGAAAACAGTGCTTGAATAGTACTTGTGTTTTAGTATCACAATATTTTTAACAACTTGGTTCAAATTTGAATTACAATCATTGTTTTAAATTGAAGAGAGTTACTTTTACCTTTTTCTAAATATGTATATGTAAATATCTAATTTATTGTTAATTACAAATTTTGTTTAACCCACTTTAAAATTAAGTCA
>DWJK01002481.1:0-14576 GCA_018248815.1 Croniades pieria auraria
ACATTGTCCGGTTTTCTACATTAAATGTATTGAACTGTTTTGTACATTTCCACCAACGAAATAAATAAAAAGAGAACGAAACGAACGAAATAAATAATAAAAAGAGAAGGAGGAATTTGGAAGCAAATATAATACAAATTATCCAAATTTAATCCTTTTGTTAACTAATAAATAATTTCGAAATTAAAAACGAATTGGATCAAGCTAAGTGGTACTGTGTTTTTTGTATAACCTTTTCAAGCTGTCATTGATAACTGATGAATGTAAAGAATTAGTTGTTTCCTAATTAAACAGCTTCCGATTATTTCGTGGGTTTGTAATGAGCCACATAGTAATGGCATTCCGGCTAAGGTCGCTTTCTACCGAATGGCCGAAACCGAAACGCGTGGAAGCTTTGCGTCACATGGTCTGATGAAAGTTGGTTTAATGCTGATTCTGAATTCAGTATACAATTGTAAAATAATTTTCTCACGGTTTGAGTTCTCGTTTTTAATATAATTAGTATCTCAAAAAATGAATATGTCAATAACAGAAAAAACCGTAAAATGGAAAATGGACAACTAGACCGAAGAACTACTGAGTCTGACATAATTAGCTTTGTCATTTCCAGGACACTATTTTTCAGACCTAATATAAGACAGCTTGTGTTTTTTTAATATCTTCAATTTTATTTTCGTGCTTATTGTAAGGAAATTATATGAATGTATTAATCTTGTTCCAGGATGAAGAGTCAGCCTCATTTACCCTACATCTCGGACGAGTACGTGATACTCTTTCTCCACTCCAACTACTACAAAGTTAAGGAGACTAAAGACACCATAGAGTGCTACTTCACCCTGAGGAACAATACTCCAGATCTGTTCACGAACAGAGATCCACTTCTACCTAAGAATAAGAGCATTCTTGATATAACGTAAGTAAATATCATAGACAAAACAAATATACAATGTCAATGTTGATGGAGGCCGGTGCTGAGACAGACTTGCCAATCTTGACCAAATAGGTCAAATGGAGATCGCTAAGCAAGTGAAGGTGAGCGCCGCCGTTCCTAGGGCGATACGTTAAACAATGTTATCCTAGTGCCTGTAGTAAGAAAGCTGTTGAGGAATAGTTTTGTTGAGATTTGAAAACGGTTCAGATGTTTTGAAATAGCGCGTTTGTTTTGTAGACGGTATTCGTTCTGCAGCGAGATGGCTTTCAGGTTCAGTTGCGTGGAGATTGTTTTCTCCATCAAAAGGACGTCAAAGAGTTGCATTCATAAAACCAGTCAGTTACTAATACGCTTAAAATCATCACTACAACGACAGGGATTCCTTATTTACGTATGTTTAACGTTTATTTCTAACATGCTACTACCGCCATCTATTGACCATATAGGTAAACTGCAGTTTCTTAATAAAATCAAGTTGAGATTATAGGTAGCTGTGAAACATATTCTTAATATTTCGTTACTTCCCATGGCATTTTTCACGTCAACTTTAGTATAAACTTTAGTGCCCGTGTAGAGGATTATTTTGGATTTTTGTCATACAAAGCGTTTCTAGTCAATTGTTTTGTGGAATATTTACAGACAGAGGTCTTTACACATTTATTAACAATCCAAGGAATACAAACGGATTTTAAAATTAAGGAAATAAACATACAATAATGAAAACCTTGAAATTTCCTTACAATAATATCGCTATATACAATTTAGAAAATTTACTGAAGATACAAAAACAAAAGGTAATGCAACATATTAAACAGGAGACTATCACATAATCGCATTTTGCAATTCAATTTACCTAGAATTGCTAGTTTTTAAAAATCATGCTTACTATCGTTCACTTCAACATATAGCACGAATAAATTAATATAGTCAATATTAGCAAACGGGCCAAGTACTCCTCCTTGTATGTTATAATGATGAAGAATTTTCAAAGATCAAACAAATCAAGTGGAGAATCGAATAAAGCTGAAATAGAAAGAAGTAGAATTTCTCATAATTATTATTATTCTATCATCGTGCCAGATCCCTTATGTGGTAGACAGAGAGTACAAATAGTTAAATATCTTATTCTGTACAGGCCAGACATGTTCTTTCTAGGTTCACCACTGTCTTTCTGTAACCTAGTTTAACTTAATATCTAATGTAATTTTTATAATTTTCACAGGCATATGGTGGCGTTTCCCAAGCAGACTGAGGAGGGATTCCACGTCCTGCTTTATCGCCTGGCTGATCTCGACTACAGTAAACTGAACTTCGCTGACGCTGTGCGAGTGTTTTGTATGTTCAACGACATCAAGCTGTCCGAAGACAGGCTGTCTGAAGGATACATTGTCATCTTTGACATGAAGGGCTGCAGCTTAGGTCACCTTACTCGAGTGACGTTACCAGCCCTGCGAGCCTTCATGCACTATATACAGGTATGCTTTTCTCTGCAAAGGCGAATTAATCAATGGTGACAATCTTTGGAACAATATATCTCGAAATATTCATTTATTAACATTATCTGAACATCGAGACAACAATTGTAGAGACAATATACAGAGGTATATTAATTACGATATGAGTAGCGTAAGAGAATCATTCATTATCTCTACTGAGAAACGACCCGTAGCAAATTTTTGGTTAAAACAGTTTTTATTGCAAAAAACATACAAATCTGCACACACTGGTGAGCATTTGTGATACGGTATTTAAATATAATTGTGCTTGATTATATGGACTTCTAACGCTTGTTAAACAGAGCTTCAAGTTGAATGGGAAATTTAATAATACGATATGAATAGGGTCGGTTCAGCTCACACGAGCCGTTGAGCGAGCGAACAGTTCACAGAGTTGCTTGGATTTTAAATCAAGTTTACATATGTAATACATTCAATGTCATTCGGTCATTATATGGATATTTTTTGATATAATTTAACTTGTAATTCATCGTATTTACATGATTTAATAATGCTCCGGCCACAAACGGGCAGCAGCGTAGGCGGTGTGAGAAGTCGTGATCTAAAGTCTCCACCCCGCACGCCTAGCGTGTATATTGAGGGTAAAAACCACTTAGGAATGGCCTATGTCCAACAGTGGACTTGACAGGCTGATAATAATGATGATCTACGTATATAATGTTACTGGGAATATTCGAAGAACGGTGTATCTTAATATTTATTTATTTATTAATTTTTATTACGATTACAATTTAGACTATATCCATCATAACAGATGTCTGAATTCGATAGCATAGTCAATGTCAACGGTACAATTGTCAATTTAGTAAAATGAATTAATTAAATGACGTCAAATAATAAAATGTCAAAAAAAATAAAAAGTTGCAATAATAAAAATGTCATAATTAAAAGTTAAAATAATGAAAATGTCATAATAATAAATTCATCGTCATCAGCCTATATTAGTCCACTGCTGGACATAGGCATCCCCGAATGAGTGCTATCACGCCTTGTCCTAGGCTTTTCTGAAGATATGCTGTCGTATGGTAACAATCACCAAATTAACCGGTAAATGTCCATTATTCCATTAGTAGGTCAATATTAAGTTTAAATGTGACTTGAGTAGTGTTGATTACATTCGTTTTTTCAAATATCTTGTGTAATGAAACCCAATTTACCATAATTGTCATTAGTAATGTTGGTAATTTGACAGACTCAGACATTCTCAGTATCGTTCACAAGTACGTATATAGGTATGTGTAAGACAATAATGTTCAAAAATACTGTTGATAAGTTTTTGTGTTGTCTTTGCGTCAATTTTAACGATACCTACCTAAAAAAAATGTAGCCCTTTTGTAGGTTATCGTAGATGTGTGTAGGTTATCATTAACGATTGTAACAGTCTTCCTACTGTGTTAAATGTTCTAAGTACTGCGTGATGTTTTGTGATGTATCATTCAACCAAGTTTAGATTATCAATTTATCTTCTTTTGAGACTCTATTGAGTGAAATTTAAAAGAATCCGTTTCTTTCGTATCAATTATAATTCTACTGAATTTTAAACATATTTAGATTAGATTTTGTCACATTGACATTCTACATTATTTCGACCTATCCGTAGAATAAAATTCCATAAGAACATGTGACCAACATACTTTTTCTTTATTTTTCAGACTGTTTAGGCCTATATTTTATGGAAGGGAAACAAAAGTTTAATTTTTTTTTTTTAAATTTTTGTTTCACTACCATAAAATATAGATCTAAATAGTCTAAAAAAGGAAGAAAAAGTGTGTTGGTCACAAGTTCTTATGGAACTTTATTATACGGATAGGTCGATTTAATCAGTTGGTCCCAGGAGCGATTTCTCCTTTTTGATAAAACCTTTCAGATCGGAATCAACACTGATGTCTGTTTTTTTCCCTTGGTAGGGTAGATTCTAGTCCAGTAAAAATTTCATAGTTTCGCGAATTCAGGTTTGTCTAGTTTTTAACATTGTAAATAACTTTTGCTGTTTCAGAACGCTCACCCCTGTCGCTTAAAGAAGATCCACGTGGTACACACGGTGTCTTTCATCAATCAAGTGATGTGCCTTGTAAAACCGCTTATTCATTCCAATCTACTCAATTTACTAAACTTCTCCTCTGAGGGTCCAGGTTCAGTGGTCGACAAAGAGTTACTTCCCGAAGACTACGGCGGTCCTCAACCGTCCGTAAAGCAACTCCACGAAGAACAAAGGAAGAACATGGAGGAGAACTACAAGGACTGGTTAGTGGAGTCAGAGATCTTTAAAACGGACGAGAAGAAGAGAATCAAGAAACCCAGCAAAGGAATGTTCGCCACTTTCACTAGTAGTTTCAAGAGCTTAGACATTGACTGATTTTTGGTTGTCCCTTTTTGAGATTTCGTACTGAAAACAAAAAAAACAAAAGACAAAAACGCGGAAAAAGACGGGACCTATAAAAATAATTTAGATTTTTTATACACTTGTTTCGTTAAAATCTTCCCTGGTTCAGAAGTTTTTTGCGTTCGAAAACGCAGTTTACTACCTTAACTGTTTTTCAATCGGTAGTCCAAAAAACCGTAATTTATTCTCTGCATTGACAATTGATTCTTGGGCTTTCGCATGCTGGGCAATGTGTTCATATTCTTGTAGTTATGTAGCTTTACTTTTGTGCTTAAAGTGCAATTCCATTATTCCTATTCGTCTTCAAGAACCTTTAAGTTCTTAGCTAATACAACTCCTAAGAGAAAGTCTAGTTTTATTTTAATATAAGTTTGCTTGGTTAAAGGTATGTTTGGTGGAAAATAATACTCTGGCTTTAGTCATATTGAATTCTAAGTAAATATAAGGTAATAAAGTGATTTCTAATTGTTGTGCTGGCACAGGATAGGATTTTGTCATTTGAATCATTACAGAGATTGAATTGTTCGGAAGAGTGAATAGGCACTTTCTTGGCGAGCGTGCTACATCCTAAGCTGCATCTCGCTTTCCATCAGGTGGGATTGAGCCAAACGCGAGCCTATTTCTACATTAAAAAAAAGAATTCGATTCGAAATCATGGTAATAGTAATTTAAAATCAAGGAAGCTGAATTAATTTGCTTGTAATGATTCTATTATTGTTAAGTGGCTTCTTCAGAAATTAATTTTATCCTGTAAATTGTTTCACATTTTCAATTGTAATTTTTAATACATTTTAATGGATACATTTTTGTGCTCTGTTTTTCGAATCCAAATTTAAAATTCTGTATACCCGTTATATATTTGTAGTGTATTAATTACGTAAATAAAAAGAATTTAAACTATCATAACATGATAGGGAAGACTTTATGTTTTTTACTAGTTTGTGAATATACAAAAATAATACTACACAGGTTTTTACTGTTTGTTTAGTGCTAGAATTTAGTTTGGCATAATAGTAAATTCCAGTACACTGGGTGTATTAACAGTTAAACAATAGCTTTAATATACGCTTTAGAATTGTTTCAGGTACATTTTATTGTGCATTAGCAAATTGTATAAATAAATATTGGCAACACATTTAGTTAAATAAGACGGTCAAGTAGCTTAAAGATCTGTCGCTTGGATAGCTGCAGAAAATTGTGAAATGGAGCTTTCGTTTTCGTGATATTTTTCTTAAACTGCGCAATTAATGCTGCTGTTCAAAAATGAAGACTGGTTGGCAATACTAAATTTTATACATACTTAGGTATTAAAAACTATAAAAATTACTAGAAATATTCTTCTTTGGAACTTATTATCCTGTATTTCCTTTGTATTATTAAGTTTTTTTGCAAAAATTCTTAGTTTATAATTTGTTGCCAGTCTGTGCATTGCACATAATGCCAGTTTTTTTATACCGTTTTGTGGTTTATCATGTCTTGCCCGCAGCTTTGTACCCTGGATTTTTAATGCTTTTGTATTTATTCATGGATGAATAGTAATATTTTGCAACAAGTGATATTTAATATTACAAAAATGCAAGTGTTTGTCTGCGCAAATTTTTGTATATAATGTACATACAATATTACTAAGTAATTTTTTTTTATTTTTTGCTTGATTTACTGATACTTCATAGTACACAAAATTATGTTTTATTTTTTATTCTCACATTACCAAAGTTAGTGGACAATTCAAAAAGCATAATCAAAAAAGTGAAAGTCAGGTGGTGGGGTTGCTAGTGTCAAAAAATACTGAAAGTTGGACATTTTTTCAATTTTAAGCCGCGAAGTGACGGTGTTTTTTTTTGGTCATGCTCTAACTTATTTAATCACTCTTTTGTATTTAACCAATCGTTTTCTATTGTACATTTTTTTACTATTCGCATCATAGGTACGACAGGGTAACTTAGGTGCCAAATTTATGTAAAAATGACTACTACGAAAATGTACTTTTTATTAGCAATATTATTAAATATTGTAGAGGCTTAGATAATATTAAATATACTCTATATTTTTAGGTGAGTCTTTTATTTTAGGAACCTCTTCGAAAGTGTTATTTAAGATCTTTAAAATAAAAGTTGCTAGACTTAAAATCCCTTGAAAGTCCTGAAAAAGTGAGCTAACTCTGTTTTATCATAAATTTCCTAGTATCTTTTACAAGTTTATCTTCTCTGTCAATTGGTATCATCATCAGGGTCGTATAAGGGTTAATAATCGACCTTTCAATAAAATAGGCGTTCGAACTAAAACCAAAGAATCAAATCTAATATATATTACGTTTCAACTTCATCGTAGCATCTGACGCATCGAACACGAACAGTAGATCAGGTACTTCCAGTGAAACAATAATCTACCAAATTTTCTTCTTTTTTCTTTTCAAATTCCAGAACATCCCTGATCCTACATAGAGGTATTATAAATAGAGTAGCGGTAGCCTAGTGGTTAAGAAAGTCAGCCTCTTACTTCGAGGGTGCTGGGTTCAAATCCAATGGCACTTGGCCAGCATGGCAGACTAATGGTCTTAACCCTCTCAATATGAGAGGAGACGCATATTCCAACAGTGGAATGACAAATGGGTCTATTTTTTTTAAGGAAGACATACAGCTGCCTGTAAGCGGCAACGTGCGACGGTTAGAAAGAGAGAAACAATCGCGATAACTTATCTATGTCACTCTATCTGACTACTGATACATGCGCAGCAAAAGAACAGCTTGTTTTTTCAAATAATGAACTCACTCTAGCACTATCTGTGCGTGAGAGAGTAGAAAGAGACAGATAGGTAGCCTCATTCGCTTTCTCTTTTTTTCGATGGACACATTTTAGGCTGGTTCCCCCTACTCTACGTATAATAACTCGTATAATAACTACGTATAATAAGACCGTATTAAAAAGCATGTGAGAATCCTTTGAACTTTTAAGGTTTATGAATTATATTCTTACCTCGTTAAGTCTTGTTGAAATAATTCCGAATTATACATTACATAAAAAATCTAATTTTAAAATGAAAATGAAAATGGTAAAATGGCAATGAAAATCGAATCATAAATCAAATGGCAACAAAACACTTTTTTTTCGTCTTATAAGTTTTTTTATATATTTAAACATATGCTGCAAAATGTAATGACAGTGGTCAAAATACTATTCCAAAAATCCATTGTGTTTATTGACGCTTAACTACAAAGATCACTTGCGATATGTCGGTGGGAGAAAGCCGTAAGCATTTCTATGAGTAAATCAATTGCATGAAGTAACTGAGGCTTAATCTAATAACTAGTTTGCTGCTAATTGATGTCCATTTGCTAATCGAATCATTTCCACGTGATTAATGTGAAATCGAAGGCAAATGGGACTGCTGTCCTGTGAGTTTAGTACTATCTTACTGCGTTTAACATAAGCATCATATACATTCCATTTTATATATATCTGAAGGGGTTAGTAATACTTCATTAGCTATTATTCAGAAGTATTTTGGATGGCCGATAGAAACTCCCTATAGGTTTACTTCAATTATTTATGTAGGACACTTGTACATTAGTCTTACTGAGTAACGTCTTTACACTCTTCACAGTAACAACTGATGATCAATTTAAGTCTACCTTCCTTTTACAGCTAAAGTCGTAGGTTTCAAACCAACTGTTACACAGCCGATACAATATCTATTGATCAAGTATTCTTGAATTTAAGTACTAGTAAGGTCATATGTATTATTTAATTATGTTTATAATTATTAGTCTTGTCAGTGGCGTGTAACACAATTCATTAACTGAAATCTTACATACACACAGCTTATGATCGTAAACAGAAAATGTAGATAATATGGGATGTGATTTGGTGGGTTGGTAAAACATATTTTGCATACCCGCAGTGGGTAGGGTGAGGGCTTGAGTTTAAATCAATCAAATCTGTACTGCTGCCAATTTCGAGTTGATGTTTTATTGCCAATAGAAATAGCTGATTACAGTTATTACCGGGTCGAGAGTATAAATCAGTATCTTCATAGGAGTTCGTTGGATCAATTGTATTTTGCAAATTTCTGACTACAGTAAAGATATACTCGTAAGTAGGTAAGGAAGTTATGAATGGTTAGAAATTTAAACAAAACTAACTGATGCTAAAAGTCCTATACCTAAAGTCCTCTTCAAAGTCGGTTGCAGGTGTCTATGGGCAGCCAGCAATTGTTTGTGACTATTGTCTGCGTGTTTTTACTCTCTTCTCTTAAGAAGTATGACATGTCATTTACTATGAAACCGCAGATAAAATATTTTATTTAGACACACGGTAAGTCCACGTATGTACTTCTGAAATAATCAGATATCCAATTAATGAACTTATTATCATTTGCTTTATCGAATATGATGAACAGTTCGAAATTAATATTGATTTATATTCAGAATGTATTCATTCATGACACACTAAACTGAAACCGCAATTCGAATCGAGTGAATTCATAAACGAAAATGAGGTCCAATTGTTTTACGAACTGTTTCTCATCTGTAATAAACAGGATGCCGAGGTTCTGTAAAAGGAAAACGTGTGCAAAAGCATCCGGCGAGCTTTTTGTAAGTATTGGCGAAAGCATTGGAAGTAAAAACTTTGAAGAACAGAAAAAAAAGACGGTGTCAGTACAGACTGGAGAAGGGGATTATGAGAGCGGGGGCGTTTATAATGGATTTTTTCGGAATGTTGAAAATTCCAACAATGACTGTTTAGTTAAATGCGCTGATGGAATAATTATATTGGAACTCAAATGTGAACAGCTTTACGAAGGCAATAGCCTTCCTGAGGTAAGTTATTATTTTAATATTGTCACGCTATAGTCTTTACAGAGTAGCCAGAGAACACCGAATGCCAAATATCACTACTTTTCAATATTCATCTTCATAAACACACGCCTATTTCAGGGATTTCTCAACTTCCCCATCAGTGAGTACCTAACGAGGTAAGAATATGCAAAATACGATTATGCCAACATTCAAAAGTGTACGGACTCCTACCCCAAACTACCGATGATGTTCTGACTTCTGCTAGCATAATATTGTTTGTTATTGTTGTGGCCTCGGTACCGCCACCAGGAGCTGGTGGATCCAAAAATAAAGGATCGTGAATTATGCCGATGTTTGATGTTTAAAATTATGTTGATGACTGTTGCTTAAATTGATGTTGCTTAAAGTGACGTAGATGACTGTTGCTAAAGTTAAAACTTATACACAACGTAGTGCTGTGTGGACATTTTTCTTTTTTTAAACGTGTGATGGCAACATTCCTTGTAAACCAAGCGTTTCGGTTTATTCCTTTAAAGATACTTTTGACTATTCTGAACCACAACTATTATGTTGCCTTTTATATTTGTTGCGAATTTAAAACAAAATATGTTAAAATATGTTCCGAGTGAAAATAGAAATCAATTAGTAAAATTTGTAATTTCAGTTTCTTCTGAGATTTAACGAAATTGTTACAGTAATAATAACAGAATATAAAAGGCTATATATGTATAACACTATTTATGATAAATGTATTAATACTCCGATAATATTAGTAAAACAGTATGAAAAAAGACGTATAGGTTTTTTAAATTAAAAAGTAATACGTGTGGAATCATTACATGAAAGAACAGTAATTTAAAAAACGGGATGAAGCAAATAAGCAACATGTCAGAGTTCTCCAATTTCTGAACTGAAGTGCCTACTTTACAAGTTCAAATATGATTTTGAAAGTTTAAAGTGGAATAGGAAAACAAATTTATAGAACAGAACAGAAACTGCTTTACAGCAAAACACATACTGTATTCTTATATGTCTATGCCATATTAAAAACAAATGAATGTAGAAGAAGCATGCCAGGTCTGTAACCATGGAGTTATTTGGTGCGCGGTGCTTTCTACGGAACCTTAAAAGACCTGGCGTGACGATATAATAGCGATGAATAAATTGTGTTACTAATTTTTAAAGATCGCTGTTATTAATTCACTTATTTAAACGCCTATGAAGATAAGGGTACCTTAAAATTGTGATTTGCGATAGGCGCTAGAATATTCGACTTAATTTAAAAAAAACTTGGCGAAGCGTAAGTAACAGTACCGATAAGTCCGTACATAGCCAGTGATAGTACGGCGCTCTAAATAGTCTATATTTGGCAACAGTTTGAGCCTGCGTGTGATAGCACTTAGGCTGCAATCGTTGCGGGTGTACAGTTAGTACGAGCCAAATCACAGCCGCTTCGGGTGCTTAACGGGAATTTTCGTCTACCACCAAGGTGTCTAGTTGTACATATAGTGATTATGGAAACAGAAAAGGAAGAAGAAATGGTTATTGTCTTTTTTTATTTACTCGTAAAACTACATATATATGCACGTTGAAATGGAGCCAAAACAAAAATTTCCATCTCCAAAGCGAACAAAACATAGCTATTATGAAAATTGAAAAAAAAAATACAACAACGGAACAATGAGGAGTGTGGCCCGCCACGTCCATCAAAAGTTTTCCGACTGCAATTCGCCAGAATGTTTCGCGATTACGTCTGTACATACATTCGTGGTGAATTTGACGGCAGTAGTCAGATTAATTAGATTGATGTCCAAGTAGGGGTGTCAGTTAAATAATAATGGTGTGTGCGTGGAGTGATAGGGCGGTAGGGCGACGGCGGCGGCTCATTGAGGAGGTCGCGGAGGCAAAGCGGCGGCGCGAGGGCGGCGTGACGTCACGTGCGCGGCTCCTCGCGCACGCGCCCGACTATCGAGCGGCATGTGCCACTCGCAGCCGGCCGACCGCTCCGCCCGACCGAATCACACTTTTTTATTTTCCCTCCGAACGTAGTTCCGTTACATCTCGATTTTAAAAGAGAATCACGCCCGAGAGTCGCATCCTCGTCGATAGAAGCACGTGGAACGGGCGCCGACGGTCACGCGATCCCACCGTGTTGTCTGATCGAATCCAAAATGGCAGGACGGAGCGGTGTCGGGAGCCGTGCGCGAGCCCGCTTCTGACCGAACGGTTTTGTTCATGGACGGTATGTGTCTCGTTATATAAATGTTACGCAAGTTCAGGACGGAGTGGCCGCGAGAAGGTGCATCTGTTGTTACGGCGGCTGGGTGCGGGCCGACGGTGCAGTGAACCGTGGTGCCCATGTAACACGCTCGAGGACCTGCTACTACCGTGAGTACGACTATACACGCCCTCGGCGCATCGCTATGTACATATAAAACTAATTACAACATAACCACGGCGATCCACTACGATGCAACGTGAAAACCATGAGATTGTTCAAGGAAAATCTCATTTGAGTTCGTAGGTATCGATCGACTCGTTATCTGGAGCTCCTGAAAACTGCTCTTTGTTGGATTACGTGCGTTGTGATACAGATAAGAATATAAAACGCTGGATATTGGGTATATGTGTGTCCGATTATTCTACTAGTATACTACGATATTGGTGTGGTATTATTGGTTACCCTGGATTTGATTCGCGCCCGTCAGTGAACAATTGTCGTTTAGTCAATTGTTCGTGGCAAGGGATTTATTGATCTCGGACTTATTGTTTTGAAGGGCCCTACATTTTTGATGAACTTGGCACCGCTGGCAATAAAGTTATAAGGGCCGTCGTTTGCTACCCACACACTAAACAATACATACGTAGGGGTAAGTTAATAAGACATGTTAATTCAAATTATGCCAGTATAGGTTTAAAATGAAAATACTTTCGTCTCATAAAATTGTAGTAAAATTTTATGACACATGTAAATTGGCTGCCTAAAAATTTTATAATGAAGATGGAATTTACACGTACCATGGAACATAAGGGATTGAAAAGATTATTGGTTAAGAGATATTTGGTAATAAAAATATATCGTACTACAATTTATCCGCTATCATTATTGTGTGGACAGAGGTTTACTAAGGTGCGTTTACGAATACCTCAAATTTTAACAGCTCGATGAAATCTTTCTAGCTCGTTCAGAACAAAATAATTTTTGATAACACTGTTTTATGTTTCCCTATAACATGCAGTAAAGATACTCTTTTTTTTTAATAATAAACTAGTTTCCGCAAAGAATCATCCTATCGACCATTTAAATTACGATATCTTTGCTTTCTGTGTTAGATACTGATAAATGTTATTTCATATCCATTTGTTAACACGTATACCACTAAAAGCTTCATCATTGTTTAAACATTTTAATATATCGCATAATTTTTTTTTTACGAACACTGTTCAACCGATAAAGTGCTTCTAACCCCTATAAGATATCTCTTTTGTAATAAATGATTCGTGTCAAAGAAATGGCAAATAGTAATCGATACCGGAGACATTATTATATTATATAACATAATATTTATTATAACGTCCACGTGTAAGTAAATATTTTGTGAAGTTACTGCAAGAAATTGTGGGGTTTCTGACTTGACCTGATAGCGATCATCTGTCGGATAATGTCCTCCTGTAGTGACCAATAAGAATTAACCGGTTGTCTAAAGAAACGTCGATAACCGTACTACGCTCATCTTCATGAGAGAAATGAGGTCGGGCGTGATCTTTTATAAAAGACTGCGGTCATGCCTTGCCGTATTTGAATATAAGTAATTGCAGATATGATATACGAAAATATTAAATCTTATTTTACGCAAAATAACTGCGCACAGTTCAGTAATAAAATCGGTCAACGTCCTTTTGGCCCGGTAACAAGTTTCTGTGAAATATTCAAGATTCCCGGACGAAACACGCGCCCCGTGCCAAACTGCGCCATTGCGAGACAGCGTTATTTAAAAAAAAAAATAAAGCCTCACATTACTGTAGTTTTGTTCGCGACGTTTTTCAACTGTGAATTGTAATTGCTCTGAATTCATGAAAGGTTGATTGTAATGGTTTCAGGTTTTCCGAGAGCTGCGTTCGCTTGAATACGGTAACGAGTTTTTGAACAAAGAACCGATTCTGATGTTTAGATTGAACTGATTGTGTGCCGTTTTCACTATATCACTGATGCTGGTGTAACCAAAAGGGTGGTCATGTAAAAACATATTAAACGAAATGATAAGGGGGATGTTATTTCAAACAAGAATTCAAAAGTACTTAACTGGCTAAATATCATCGTGTTATGCGTACCTTCTTGAATTATAAGTTAAATCTTAAATACTATATATTATATACTTATTTCATACAGTTTTAAAGAACGTACATCATTATAACTGTCTGTTTGGTTGAGTTTTGCAAGGGCATCTGCTGATTGACAGGCCCTGGGTTCGATTCTGATCCGGTTCGGTTGGGTTTTTCTAACTTGAAATTTCTAAAAGTAGTCAGGAATCGTGAGAGTGCACTACACTCTGCTTACGTCTTCGGAAATATACGGTCGTGATATCATATTTCCTAACATCAAAAATGTAATAAAATTGATCTCGAGATGGAAAATTTTCTTTATTCGCCTGGTGAATAGACAACAAGTAGTTCAGTTATCATGGTTACATAAGTTCTTCTATGTAGAACTCATTGTATTAATAATCTTACACAATCGTCCATTTGTTTACATGATATACATAGTTTTCTTGACATGATAATCAGATAAAGTTTCTCTCAACTGTATGTTCTGGTAATAATGTGGAAACAACTAAAAATACATATATTTCGATGAGGTCGCTGCGCCTCACACGCGGCCCGACACTCGCCGAACGCGTTCGTAATTCTCATGTAAGGACGTTGCTTTGTGTGAAGTACTGGTGTAT
>DWJK01002482.1:0-14573 GCA_018248815.1 Croniades pieria auraria
GCCAGCGTGGAGGACTACGGCCTTAACCCTCTCAATATGGGAGGAGACTCATATTCCAACAGTGGAAAGTTAATGGGGCGTCTAAAAAAAAAAAAAAAATAGGCCAACGTATCAATTATTGTTTAAACTTCGGTTGTCTATGATGTGCTCTGTTTGTCGTGCATTGGATGTGGCATTGAAAGTTAATGCCACATTCAAAATCCAAATCTCTTTTAAAATTCCGTGAGCAAACTTAACAGAGGCTTAAAGTTGGTTGAGGAGTTCTTTTTTAAATCCACTAATATGTGAGCGGTTTGTCGATGCGATGGTCATAACCGATGATTAGAATTTACTTGGTGAGCCTATTTGTTAATCTTCAGTCATTTCTTTGACTAGATTTGTTAATCTTTATTACAATGTTACGACGATTATTATAAAGACATCAATATCTTATGTTGCTGATGCATTGAACTTCAGTATATTTGTAACGGTAATATTGGCGTGACATTTTCTAAAGCATTTACCGCGAAGTAAAAGTTCGTGTATATTCGAGCCGGCTGCTGGAGGTGGGTTGCCCGATATTGCCTGACATTGAAAAATTAGATGGCAGGTGCAGAACTGACCGTTCCCCCTTTCTTTTGGCAAACGTGATTACTAGCAGGCTTCGGGTCCAGCAGTTTTCCAACTTTAAGGAATCCGAATTTCACTGGATTTATATATAAGCCAGAAATTATGCATTTTTGTTACTATCCTAGTGGAGAAAGTGCGAAAAAGTTTAGAGGAAGTAAATTATTATACAAAAGGTATGCAGCAGGATATTAACAGATATATTTTTTTAAATCAATGTGGTATATTCTACGCTTAAAAGATTTCCTTAAGTAGTGTTTTTAAATTTTAATATCAAAGAACTTTCAGTAAACGAAAAACGAAAATTTTCAGCTTCATGCTGTTTTGTGTAGTGGTAAAAGTGATAAAACTTTTGGAGTGAAATTGACCGATATTGGTGTTATGGAGAAATTATTATGTATGACTGCCAAAATTGCCGAGCTTTATTAAAATTCCCGGGGCTAAGTACCGAGTAATGTTAGGTAAATAATATGAAGTAAATATTAATAACATCAATAGGTTTTGTACACGCTTTATTACAAATAAGGTTTGCCATATAAACAGAAATATTAGTTATCTTCTTTCTCAGAACTTGGCACACTCGTACCTAATCCATTATCTTTTTAAGAAATAAGCCAGGAAAGTATGGAATCGAATTTATATAAAAATATTAAGGTTCAATAATTATGAGAAATATTACAATTATATATAGAATATTTGTCAAAGCGCTGGTTCTAATCACGTTTAAAAATACTTAGATCTAAGACTTATTTCCGTTGAGCTATTAAATTCTTCGTGTTCTCTAAAAAGGAATCCAACAAAATCACTTTGTGGAAAATTGTTCACGGATCTGTTTGTACAATACCTAACAAAGACAGATTTCCATTAATAATTTAAAAGGGTTTCAACTATTATTAACAAAGAACCAAGATTGATGTGACATCCAGTCGATTTTTAATATCCGCTTTATGAATAAACAAATTAAGAAAGTCAAGAGCCATTAGCAGAACGTTTCTCGAAGTTTTATTATGACGTCGAATATGCCCCTATTTATATTTAGGTTAAGCTAAATATATACCTTATGTATTTAAGAAATACATATTACATGTATTTTAGAAATACATATTACATGTATTTTAGAAATACATATTACATGTATTTTAGAAACACATGTTATGTTGTAACATCAGATCTGTAACATCCGGCAGTTTAGTGTGTTTTATTCTGTCATTGGAAATCAAAAAGACGGATGACTCGTCAATATTGTCTTTAAACAATTGCAATACGTGTCAATCAAAGCTGGCTTTTAAGGAGTGTTTTTTTTTAACGCTTTATAAAAGTATGAACAATTATTATAAAATACGAATGTACATTTCGGAGCCTGCGGAACGAACTTTTATTGAAGTTTGTATCTATCCAAGGTGGAACTAAATTGAGTTTACAAAAGTAACATATAAAAGAACAAATGTAAACAACGGTTCGTATACGGAACATTCTTCTATTAGTGTCGCGAACATTGCTACGGAAATTCTTTTCAATTATTTAAACACAATGAACGCTTCGTTCTGTTTAGACACACGTTCCGCTGAACACCGGACAGTTAAGTTTTTGTAGAACTGCCAAAAAAGCACGTTACCGGCGAATTTCAAACGAGCACAATTGTATTCAGTAGCCGTGAGGATGTTTTCGGGTAAATCATGACATGTTGATAACGTTACGTATGGTGTTGTATATTTTTAATTATTTTCATATGCAATAACACAATATGATACAATTATTCTTTGTTATACGCCAAAACAGTAAAATAGAGATAATAGGAATTTGTACTAGTGAAAAAATATTCATCAGACGCTCTTATCGCTAACAAGCGATCTCTACCAGACAACCTTTGGGGTAGGAGTCAAAGTAATGGAAATAAGCAAATACGGGGCAGAGATGTACGAATATCACTATGAAAGATAGTAATAATAAATAAATAATGAAAAATCACAATAATGCTAACAATAGTAATAATAATAAGCATGTGAAATGGAGTTTCATTGTGTATTATGATACATTCCATTTTACACCGTATACGGTAATTGTTGCGAAATAATGTAAGCTCAGTTTAATAATGTTGGAATTCCTTTAAATTATTAACGATTTAAAAAATTACGATTAAAACTTTAATCGAAATTCTATCAAGGTCTAAATTCGAAATTTTAAAATAGAAAATATATTTTTCCCGCCGTTCCAGTATCAAACAAAAAGCGCAAGCTACAGAAATGTTGCGCGTCGGGACTGCATTTTAATACTCTGGAGAGACATTAAGGAAGGAAAAGCTGAGAATAAACGGAAAAGTTCTCTGGTTTAAAATTACTCATGTTATATATTTCTGTTTTTGTATTCTAATTTTAAACATTCATTGTGCATTTTTGATGGATATTCATGGCTGGGAACGTCGAGTAACTAAATTAAAAATGTTGTTTGTATCAACATTTAAAATGCCACGATGGAATAATCAACGTAATAAATTTATGAATAAAATAATATAGCGTAATAAACTACGCGTACGAGAATATGAAATTTAATTAATTATCGAAAATTTTACGTTTCGTTTCACCCAATATTCGCGATCTCTTCATTAACGTGGTAATTTAATTACTGAAGTTAAAAAATATCTGTTTTTAACTTAATTTGTTTTGGAGTTGCTATTAATAAAAACATCACTTGACTTCAAAAGTTCTCAAGTTTTACTCAAATAAAAAAACAGACGAAATTATTAAATATTTTATAATCAAACATATCACATAGAAAAATGTTTTTTTAATAAATGAACTGGTTATTGTAAATGATAGGTATAACCTCTATTTAATTATTTAGAAACAATATCCTATGTTCGGTATTTTCAGCTTGTTGGCATTAGTATTGAGAAATAATAAAGTACTAACTTCCAATGTATAGTACAAAAACGTAAGTAGGGAAACACTATGGACTTAGAAATCTTAGCTGCATGAATTGATCGATTTCTTTTTTAAGGCTTTTCTTGATTTTTTTCCCTTGATTGGCGTCTTGATTTAATGCTTCGTGACACCGAAGATATAGTGATTTGTAAAAGCTGATTCCAGGGGAGTAGGTGTAGATTCGGTACAGAACTAGAACACATATACATCTTTGTGTGATAAGCACACCTGCTTGTTTTGTGTCTTGATGTATATATGAATATTATTGGGAATTATATACGAGTATACATGTTAAAGGATTAGCTCGCTGAAGTGACGCTCTCCGGCCCGGTAGGATGACGATCTGCAAAAGGCTGCAGGCAGATGTTGGATGCGACAAGCCGAGCACAGGGCGCGATGGCGCTCATTGGGGGAGGTCTATGTCCAGCAGTGAACTGAGGTAGGCTAATCACGATGACGATACATGTCAATGAGGTATCACTAACACAAGCTCTGTCTAAATTGGGATCAGATGAACATCTGTAAATTGACCCAAGAAATGATAATTATTATTATTCATCTAACTTGGCAGCAGAACTGAACTGGGAGAAGAACCACATGTCACAGATTTACATCAGTATAATAATATACATAAATGGCAGCAGCAGCAACTGATCTACTCGTACTATGACAAGTACAATAATAGTCATCGAGCTGACAAAAGGAACTGGGCGGCTAATAAAGCACCCTGCGAGGGACAGGAAGAAAAAAGACAGATAGTTAGTTAATGTAGTACTATTGTTTTTGTCGACTGCGGAATCCATTCGTCTCCATCAGGTGAGGCGTGGACGGAGAGATCGACAGCCCTAATTGTACGTAATGTTTGCTACGGCCTTCCTTTTTTATTAGTAGTAATAATAGCTTAAAAGTCTCTTTAATTTAATCAATAGTGTTATAAATCTCATTGTAATGGTCATCTAATATTTCATTGAACTGTTTGACGAATCGTTGAACGAAATGATTTTATTTTTTAAACGCATGAAATAGACGTAAACGTTTTCGGAAAACAGTTTATTGCATATTTTTATATATATTTGTAGAGTCAATATGAAACTTTTGTATAATAACTTGTCCACTACGTCAGAGTTTAATTGTGAAAATAACAATTCTATAGATAAACATATTTAGTAACATACTTTAGCAGCTTATTAGTATGGAACAAATCGCCTAAAATAAAAAAAAATCAAAGCAGGTGATAAAAATTTGTAATGAAGGGGCATGTCCTTTAATATTGAAGCATCAATTGAATTCTGTACGGATTCCCGAAGGACACGGGGACGGTGTTGAGGGAGGCACAATCGGGCGGAATCTAATAAATCTGTCGTCCTTTCAAGCTGAAAGAGGAAACGACGCGACTAAAACATGTTACAAAAATTTTGCCACGAAGAGGAGTTACATTACAAATTATATTGTTCTGTGAACTTCTTTCGTTCTGACCAATATTAACGGCGGTTTCAAGCATTCTATATTTAACGGGTATTTACTTAAATAAGGTAGAAATTGCAGCCAGTTGTCGTGGTAATAACAGATCTGCGGTGGTGAATAGAACTATACGGGTATATGTATATACATTATTGATTAAAAATGTAACGGCTTAACTCACGTACATTTTTCGGGATTGCCCGACTAGTTTCGGACCTGTACGAGGCCCTTTTTTATGAGCACCCGTCACTTGCAGCAAGGTCGCGACGGAGACTGGGCGCCGCCGTACGAGTGACTTCGTTGCGACCTCGCTGTAAGCGACGGGTGCTCATGAGGAAGGACCTAGTACGGGTTTAAAACTAGTCGGGCAATCCCAAAAAACGTACGTGAGTTAAGCCGTTACATTTTTAATCATGTGTATAAATACTCACGAAACATTTTATACATTTCTGTATGTATAAATATATACATTGTATAGACATTTTTTTACATCTACAAAGAACAAATTCTTGCTTGTCACACATACATATATTAATTATGGGTGGCCATCGAACCTACCAAACCCGGCGCATCAGTCCGGTTCACTAATCGCTGCTCCAACGAGCCAGACAATGTATACCATTTGCTGTATTCAATTATATATTTATAAACAGTGCTGACCTAATGATTAAGAATTCAGCCTCTCATTCCGGGGGTGCTGGGTTCAAATGCATGGTGCGCACCTCTTTACAAAAAGGGCGTTTTAAGTTTAAATATCACTTCCTACGGTGAAGGAAAACATCGTGAGGAAACCTACATACCTTAGAATGTATAAAAAAAATTCTAAAGTGTGCGAAGTCTGCCAAGCCGCACTTGGCAAGCGTGGCGGACTATGACCTATTCATTATGAGAAGAGACCCATATTCCAATAGTGGAATGATAAATGGGTCGATTACTATTATTCAATTATATCTTTACCTACTTAACCTAAATAACATTGTTTTATAATTATGACAAGTAGAAGAAAGGTCCATTGGGTCACCGATTAACTGATAAATAATAATATTTCTCAATAAACATTTTGCTGGCAAAAAATATGTAAAAATAATTGAGCGCTTGAAAATAATCTCTCTTATTTAATGTTTGGATAAACCTTCCAATCCTCATTTATGATGTAGAGATATACGTCATTCCGTAGGTTGGTTATTCGGTATAATTAACAAATTGGGTATGACATGTCCGACTGAGCATGAAGATATGAGGGAACATGTAGAGTAACAGTAAACAGGAATACAAATATGGATATGGGTAGAGAAATTAGAGCACGATCTAATTGGGAAATTTGTATACACTCTTAAGTTTCCTTTTGTTAACAATAAACTATAAGTGTCAGCTGAATCTTAACTAACGCAATATCACGCCTGTAATCCCCGAAGGGGTAGGCAGAGGGGTGTAGTTCCCTCCCAGGCTTCACCAGTTACGAGTATGTTTAAGTCCTATGGAAAAGGTGATGAATCTATTGTCATATACCGGGCACATATCCAGACTCCGAGTCACTACTAGAAATTCTAAATTAGAAAAATCCAATAGTACCCGACCCGGGGTTTGAATCCAGGACCTCCTTATCCGCAGTTGCATTTGCAGCCTATCCACCAACGAGGCAGTGAGTGTGAACTACTTCGTCAAAAATAACATAGATTTAACAATGTCGGACAATTGTATCATTACTTAATGATAAACTGATATAGCTTTTGTATGTACTGTACATATGTACATACATATGTACATACGTACATCGTCACGCCAAGTCCCTTACGGTGTAGGCAGAGAGCACGGAGTGCCAAATATCCGTATCCTTGCATACCTGCCGTGCTTCAGTATAGCATGCGTGATATAGCTCTTGTAATTTCTCTGTACAACATTGCCTACTGTTACAATCAAATTAAGTAAATGTTTGTACAAAGAATTAAAAAGTAAACTTTTGGTACAAGTACAGCTCTTATCCAATGTAGAACAAGGCAATTACATCACAATTTATATTAAGCAATAGTACAAATATACTGTTTCTACTATGATAAGTAAACGATTATTTAGGTAAGCAAATGTACAATAAATGGGTATGGTTGTGGTACTCTATTAGTGTAAAAGGGGGCAAATACGTCACAATATATACGAAGACAAAAGACAGTTCATTTATTTTTTAGAATAAAAAACTTTTACATATGGAAATAAAGTAATTTCATGTAATATATTTACAATCGAAAGTGTACAGCGGACCCGATCTACCGCTTTGGCAAAACAAAAGGGCAATACGTCTCCTATTGCGGACGTTCGATCTTAGAATTGGCAGCACGTACGTAGTCACTTTCCAGAACTAATTGGAATGCATTCAGTGTCTGTTTGTAACGGCTAGCAAGTGTAAGCTCTTTAAAGCGAAATGTCTGTTCGGATGTTTTAGTTCTCTACGTACGAGTATATATATGAAAGTGCTCGTAGCACTGACGGTTGGCGAATCGCAAACAATCTGTCAAGTCGAACAGCGCTGGGCGCTGTTGATTCTTAGATACATTTGTGAGAGCTAGTGGTACTCGTACATATTGTATGTAACTTGAATAAAACGATATAGAAAGCTGATCGTTCAGTTGAGTATAGTTAATTAACAGTGCATATATTTAAACTACATATAGTCATAATATTCACATATATCACTGAAACTACAACAGATAAATTTTCTATATACATCAAGAAATCATGATTCATTGTTAGCCTTTGACACTACAAACAAAAATGTTCAGTATAATTAAACATGAAAGTAGCCTTGCTCCATTACAAATATTTCTGTTCTAATGGTATTGTGCCGCAGTGGGTTTGGATATATCTACCAACTACAATTCTGCAACATAAACTTTGGACGCCTGTTTCGCTTAACTTATTATATAAAAAATGCTGAATAACTTTCTATAAACCACTCGTACTCATTTACAAAATGAATTCTAATATTATAAATTGTTAGTGCGCTAATGAAAATTAACATACTGTACAATAATGACGTCGCAAAACGTTCATTTCTATGCAACCTAAAGCATGACAATCTTCGGGCGGCCGTCCCAGTTATAATTATAAATTATGTCGCTTCTCGGAACACAGGGGAATGTATGAATACACTTGCATAACGTAAATTCTCCTAGGATATGTGTCAGTCTTCGTGTGTCTAGCATAATTAAATTATAAATAAATTGTGTTTTAAATTAATAAGCTTTGATGCAGAGACTCTAAGCTATACCAAAGCGTTTCTAGGTTCCAGTACTGTATAGAGTCCCTCCATGGAATCGATATAAAAACTGTGACGAGTGCTAGTGGCCAATTTTTGACAGGTGGGAGCGCTTGACTCGTAGGGCGTATTCAGCAATCGATCCCGATTATTACAGGCATTAGTCTACAAAACCTTTGGAAGGCTTCTTTGGTCACACGGGAGTCGACCACTAAGCAGTTTATCACACTGAAGTCCACTTTAGTTGAGCATATTCCAACATGAAAAATGTGTATCTGCCATGATAATAATGATATTTGGAAGAATCAAAGTTTAAGTTTTCAAATATCGTTGCGGTAAGGTTTTGTAAATTTGCGTCATAAATTCAAAATAAAACTTAAAATTTTACTGAATATAAAAATAATACAATATGGAAATAGAACGAGACTATTTTAGACAATAAAAGTTGTTCGTTTTACATACTGCATTTTTTACATAATATAGAAACTTCAATCAATCTGCCAACTAGCACTCGATCGCGTGGCAGCATGCCCATATCATTCTGGAAGGAAATCCGCGTCCAATAGTGATACAATGTAACAGTAGATAATGAGACGTACGACAATAAGCAGGTATACATCGATATTTAAAATGCAGTGTGCCATAATCACCTAACTGTGACCAAAGTTGATATGTATGCACCTTTGCTACTCCTACATTTAATTATAAAAAAAGTTGTAATTTGACACCTATAAAAAATTTCATACAAACCGCTTACAATTTCATCTCCGAGTTTTGAATATAACAGCCTACAGAGCATTACGGCTTAATGGATAACATTTTTAAGTTTTGATTGACAAGCTTTATAAAAACACCTCCAGACTACGCCAAAGAACTTTTAAACGACATTATTAAAATTAATTACATCGAAAATTCATTATAGCAAACTACTTGCCAGTTACTGGTGAGAAATATTAAGCAATATATTCATTAGTGGGCTATATGTTAGTAGTGTTTTTATCTATTACATTATGCAGATCGACAACTTGAGCTATAGAATTAGGAAGATTTCGTTTACGCATATGTAGAAGTTTGCAAGCGCTGTCTCACTCACCTCGGTGCGGTCTATATATCACGCCGTCAGTTATCTGTTCAACCGACATTGATGGATGACTTTTAAACAAGCCAAAGCGTCGTTTGTTTGAGAACATATTCAGTGCCTATATTAGCTCAATTAATATATTTATCAACAATCCAATACTATCAATGTATCGAACTAAAATCCGTTCTCACTAAATACAATTTACCAGACGTAACTTGTTCATTGAGCACTATTTTCACAAACTAGTAAGAAAGTAACAAAATAATTTGTTTCTCTACAAAAACAACTATCACTAAACAAAGCAAAATATAAGAATAATTAATAGAACATTGCAATATATTTTAATTAGTCTCGAAATAAAATTTATTAAAAGGACGTAAAAGCGACAAGGAACCGTACACAATTGGAAATGTTTTTAATATACTAAAGCACTAACGTACTTCTGCTTACAGTTGTCGTTGTAGGTAAAGAGCTGAAATAGAATTAACAAAACAAAATAAAACTAAGCGGAGTAACGAAAAGTTTCATAAATACATACAAGAACAAACTTTACGTGTCGCCTGTCCCTTTTTCAAATCAGACGCATGAAAACAAACATTAACGCGAATTCCGCCCCGAGTGTACATTTACTTAAGCAGTTTACATTATTCAATTTTAAATTGCTAAAAGTTTCACGAAATACACAGACAGCGTCGAAAATTATTGGGGATAATCCGCCCTAGGATGAACTTTATACTTTGGTGTACTTTGTGTTCTAAAATAAACTTATGCTTTTTTCTAAATACAAAGTGTTTAATTTGGGCGGTGGATTTTTTTATATTTTGCACAAAGCAAAACTTCTTACAATCTATATATTTTACTGTATCAGGCTTAAACTGCATTAATACATGGCCTAATTCAATTATTTATGATGAATTATTTTCAATTAATATTAAATGGTTAAGTTTAATTGGCTGTTCATCGATTACATGTAATTTATTATTCAGTAATAATTGTAAAAAGGAAATTGGTGTTTCTCTTGCCATTCCCACGCGACTGTTTGGCAATAATCCTCTCGAGATTTCAGGGGACACTATTAGATATTATTAAGTGCCCATGCTCCACAGTTTCACCCGATATGGAAATCAAGACTGTAATACATTGGAACTGCAATTAAGAGCATTGATGTTCAATATATTTTACATTCCCAAATGTTATCTAACGTATAAGTAATAGTAATAGTAGTAATAGTAACGTATAGGTAATTCATGCGTTCATCAATTCTATATGATGTATATAACGCCATCTAGCGTCCACCTCTTTAATATTGCCTACAACATTTAGTCATAAGATAATTGTATGCATATTCCTGGAAATAGCAGTATGTAATTAGGGGCACCTAAAAATTTTTTTCAAAAAAAAATGAAGAGCGAACGAAGGTATTCCAGAATCTCTCCTTTTTTGCTCTTTATTTTTTTACATTACATATAAATTCAAAATTACGCAGATCTTAAATTTAAACAACAACGAAGTAAATTAATATACCTACGTAGTTTTATGCCTCACGAAGCTGATTTCTAGCAAATATCTTACAAGTGATAGTCAAGTTTATATAATTACTTTTATACATTCAGATACATTACATTATAATAGGGAGATTAAATAATATAAATCTGTAAACGGCTTTTTTGGTATAAAAAATTCGAATATAGGCAATTGCCTATAGTGATTTTATACCTAGAGTTCTTTGCATTTTTTACTTTACACACAATATTTAAAACTTCGAACTCGAAGCTAACTTGTCAGTTATAACATTTTTGAAAATTTGATGATAATATTTAATGACGACATTAACAACCCAGTAGGTACCTACATTGACAAGTACATACATATGTATGTATATGTTGCGTATAGAAACATATCGATGCGTTATAAATGTGGCTAATAAAATGTAATTTTCCACCCTTTCCAGCAACGTTTCCATGTCAGTACACTCGAACCATTTCCACGACACAACTACGAGTATATTACAGTTTTCAACCAAATGTTGGACAGTTCATAATACTATGGAATGAAGTATATTGTACAACGTTGATCAATCTCAACTTTGTATTTGTATATTCTGTATATGACATATTAAAGAGCATACAAGCATGTTTGTACTTCCCTGAAGATGTAGGCAGAGTAGTGTAGTACGTCATCATCATCATTATCAACTTACTCCCATCAACTGCTAGACACGGGCCTTTCCAATGGCACGCCACTGAGACCGAGCTTCAACTCTTTATACCCAACCGAGTGTAATAAAGTCCCACGATTCAGCAATTATGTTAAACGTCCCACCATGGAGTAGTAAGCAATCCTATTGCCTCACACCTGGCACAAATGATAATATTAAAGAAAATACGTATTGTATTTATATGATAAATTGCTAAACGCTGAAGGAATGTAACAAGTCTTGTTTGAAGTCTTCAAATACAAAATGTAATTTTATACAGATGGTGCCTTCGTGACACGTCAATGATTATTTCACAACTCTTTCCGTTCAAACAATCACATGATATACCCAGATACATTCCTAAGAATAGTAAATATGTACCCTGTAAGGACTGCAATATATTAACGTGCCGAGCGCGCCTTCAATATGAATAATTCAATTTTAATGAGTTTCGCTTAAAGACGTCCTATCTTACACATTTATATTTACTTCAATAAATACATTAAGACCTTTTTACAAAACGAAAGTACATTACTTTGTAGGTATTCTTCGTATTCAAAGCCTTCTCCGTCGAGTCAACAGCTGATCGTAACTAAATGAAAACCTACTTAGAACTAAATTATATATATGTATATACATATATTGCAGCATTAAAGTACCTACAAGATTTTTTTGTTTATTTTTTTATTTAGTTTTTATTTATTTATTTGTGGAGTCATGTCAAAATTACAGTAGGTTACAAACACCTAGACGAAGTTACAGTAAGTAACATGTAATGGTAAGTACTACGAACATTGTTTTCTGTAACCAATCAGGTCTGCATATCTACCCAGTGAGGTGTGTTCCCAGTGGGCTGATGCCGGCTATTATTTGCACATTTTCTCCCTATTAGCTCCACCTCCCGAGTCGACCGTGACGACGGAGATAAGGCACGCGTGACGCCTTAGTACGACGCTCCCAAATTACAAGATAATTTATGGTCGGTCAGACATCAACTTGTCGTTTACACCGATTTACTATTTAGAATTTCGATCATTACATGGAATATATTGTATGGAATAGGGTGCCTCGTTCGTCGAGTGGTTGCAAGCGCGAGTGCAGATCGAGAGGTCTTGAGTTTAAATCCCGGGCACTATTGGATTTTTGAAATCTAGGTTTTTTAGTAGAAATTTGTTGTAGCGTCTCGGAGTCTGTCGTAGTTTTTCCATGATCGTATTCTTTAATATATTTGTGACAGGTGTGTATCAATAGTCTCACAACCTATTATATGCGGGACGTCAACGTAACTGGTGAAACCTAGGGATTTATTGCAGTTCTCTGCGTACCTTCTCGGGGATTACAGGCGTGATGTTATGTATGAAATATATTTATATAAAATTAGATTGTCTGAATTAAAGCAGACGCAGAAAACATAATTTAATTGTAGTAAGTATTTATAGACCTCCGAATGCATTGTATGACTTATTTGAGTCAATACTAGAACAATTACTTAGTAAAATATGCCATAATAAGAAGAAGGACATGAAAGTTTGTGGTGACTTTAATATTAACTTATTAGAAAGTACCTCACCAAGTAATAAATTTTTATCTTTGTTCAAGTGTCATAACCTCGTTAACCTGTTTTTAGAATCAACTAGAATAACAAATTCGACAGCAATATGCATCGACAACATTTTTACAGATGTGTTACCTACCCAGTCGTTAATCATTAATAAGTTAAGTTCTGATCACTGTGGACAGTTAGTTAGCTTCAATTATAAAATGGAAAAACAGGTTATCAAGAAAAAAGTGGTCGTTCCAGTTAACGAAAGGCATATGGAGAGATTTAGAAGTAAAGTTATCAGGAATATTTCTTTACCATTGTGTGCCAGTGTTAACGCACAGTATAATACGTTATGTTCTCACATAAATAAAGTTTTCAATTCTGTTTTTACTGCCAAATCTATCTCTCCATCAAATTGTAATTCATTCAGTGATTGGGCGACACCGGGAATACATAAAAGTAGACAAACTCTATATGACCTTTATCATGAGTTGTCATTTAATAGAATTGAATCTTTCTCTAATCACGTTAGAAATTATTCTAGGATATTCAAGAAAGTATGTCTTGCAGCCAAATCCTTATATATTAGAAATAAGATAAGATTTAGCAAAAATAAAATAAAAGCAACTTGGAATGTCATCAATGCTGAAACGGGAAGAGTCAAAAACCATGACCATGACTACAAACTAATGGTCGAACACAACCTTGTACAAGATGATGAACTCGTAGCAGCAGCTTTTGAAAAGTACTTTGCTGACATTCCAACTACGGTTACAAAATCGCTTCCATCTTCTCCCGAAGTCGCGGAATCATTGCTTAAAGAAAATGTGAGCCAATGTAACTATTTCTTTGAATTCCGACCCATAGACGATAAAGATATTGTTAAGGTATTTAAAACAATAGATACTAAGAATACTACCGATCTGTGGGGCATATCAGTAAGGATCCTTAATTCAATTATAGATGTAATAGCGCCCCATCTAGCTATAATCTTTAATAATTGTATAAAATGTGGTGAGTTTCCTGACTTAATGAAGCATAGTAAAGTGGTACCTTTATTTAAATCGGGCAGTATTATGGATCCCATGAATTATAGACCAATATCTGTATTACCTGCCTGCAGTAAGATATTTGAGAAAATAATTTTAAATCAGCTTATGGACCACTTTACGAAAAACGACTTATTACATATTAATCAATTCGGTTTTACTAAGGGTCGCTCTACAACAGACGCGGGAGTAAAACTTTTTAAGATTGTCGTTAGTGCTTGGGAGAACTCACGGGACGCTCTAGGCGTTTTTTGTGACTTGTCCAAAGCATTTGACTGCGTTCAGCATGAAACATTAATCAGAAAACTCAGGCATTATGGCGTTATAAATGCTGCACTCAAGCTTTTGACTTCTTATCTGAATGATAGAACTCAGAGGGTTGAAGTAAATGGTAAACGATCGTCTGGGTCGGTAGTCCAAATGGGTGTTCCTCAAGGCTCAATTTTAGGCCCACTCCTGTTTTTA